>BQNB010087179.1:0-27986 GCA_026074375.1 Tanacetum coccineum
CTATTTTCTTTTGTTCATCGATATGTTCTTTTGTTAGATGGATATTATCTCCACCTTCAGTGACAAAATCAAATTTTCTCAATTTCTTCCACTTAGAGGACTCGATCAAAGAACCAGCCACATGACTTGTATTTTCATCATCAGAATCACTTTCAGTACTCTCTTCCTCATTATCTTTTAGAGACATAGCCGTTTTGCCTTTGTCTTCCTTTGTTTGCTCCCCCTCAGGTTGAGAGGATATTTTTGGTAGACTTGAGAGAAAAGGATATTGCATTTGAGTAGTGGGTGTGATGACAGGTGGAATGATTGGTGTGGTAAGTAGTGTTGTTGATTTGTTTAGGTTAGCATCTTTTGCAGCTTTTCTTTGAAATAACTAAGAGATGGTGACTTGATTTGTGTTCTTCTCCCCCTCAGCAGGTTAAGTGCTAGCTTGGCTTGCTGAAGGAACACTAGCATCTTCAGTTCTTTTAGATGTAGATGCAATATTCTGAGCAAACTGGTTTAAGGCTTTTGTGACTTTATTGAGAAAACTTGGAAGAGCATCCAAGGTTTTGAGTTTAGCCTGAACCGTTTCAATCTGTGTTAGCACGGAAAGAAATTTTGCTGGAAGTTCCCACTGAAGAGTCTTCAGTTCAGCCACTTGAGATGTAAGACTTATGACAGTCTTTGTAAAGTCTTCCAGCTTAGGGGAATCTCTTTCAAATCTCCTGGCAGCTCAATTTCTAGTTCATGAACTTGTTTCTTTAACCCTTTTACATCTTCAGCTAGTTCATTGAACTTGGTAGGAAGTTCCTTCAGCTCAGTTGGTAGTGAGCTACTAAAGTCATGAGCAAATAAAGTCTTTGAAAATTCAGTGTGTAAAGATTTTACCAGAAGCTCATTGAGTTGTTCCACATTGCGAAAGGAAGGTTGAGCTGTAAGGAGAGCAACTTTAGTTTTAGCTTTGTTCTTCTCATGCTCTAGTTTATGCTTTTGAGACTGAAGAATAAGCACTTGATTTGTGAGCTCTTGAAGTTGAATGGACCTGTAAGATGGAGGTTTGGAAGCTGAAGTGTCTTCAGTTTCAACATTTGAGGTAGAATGAATTCCTTCATCTTTATCTACTTCGTCATCCACTTCACTTTCTTCTACAACAATGATTGGATCATCTTTAGGGGAATCCAAGTCCATGAAGTCATCTTTTACATTTGTCACCAGTTTTGCCAGGTCCTCTAGTTTGATTGTTTTTTAGGCTTCATCTTCCTTAAATTATCTAGCAATTGTGCTGGCCCGTCTCCTTATGTCAGTTTGAGTGAGGACAGTTTATAACCCTTCACTAATATAGTGGGTTTTATCTGCAAGAACATTTGGGTCAGTACCTGCAAATGTATGATCTAGTGAATAGTTTTTGGTTTCTTCGTCCTTGTCTTGTTATAGAGGTAGAGAATCATTAGGAGCATATTTTCTAGGATCAACTTCAGTTGTGGAATCTGCTAAAGAATCACATCCTGATGCAGACTCAGAGTGAATTATGACAGAAGCTGAATATATAGGCTTTAAATGAGTAAATGTTGACATAGCACTACTGATCTGAGGGTTGGCTCCATCTTCACTAGTGACCCCTAAAGAGGTTGGATCACCAGTTGCTTGTTGGTCCTCTTTATGCATTCCAAGATCCATAGGTGTGGAAACTAGAGGCTAGCTTAGGTTTGAATCCGTGGCTGAGCTGGATTCTTTCTTTCTTTTTAAATGGCCAATTTTAGAGCCAGTGGGTGCTTTGGAAGACCCACTTTTAGTTGCCTCACTTTTGGACACAGAGGGTTGTTTTGAAGAAGTTGATTGCTTCTTGTGTCCAGATTTAGCTCCAGGCTTTTTGCCTTGGGAAACCTCTTTCTTAAGGTAAGCAGAGGAGTTGGGAGCTTGAAATGCTACTAGATTAATTGCTTTGCAGATAGACAGCATATGGGTAGTGAAGAGAGTTCCTTTATCTTGGTTTTTCTTTAGTGTCCAATTGTTGGCACTAAAGATTTGAGTGGGGTTGATGTTGACATTATCATATCCATAACCCTCCATTTTGTGTTCCAACAGTAGTGACAAAAAACTAAGGTAGGGGATAACCTTCTCCCTATTTTTCTTGTTTAGTTTTGAAGTAATGTCATCCTAAATTAATTTAGAAAAATCAATTTGAACCCTGTTTGCTAGACAGTATAAAATTATGGCATCTTTTTTGGAAATTTGATTAAAACCACTAGTCTTTCCCCCTAGACAATGGATAATTTGAGCCATAAGCAGTCTTCACCTAGGAGGAAGAAAAGCATTTTCAAGGGTTCCTTTAAGAGTCCCACAATATCTAATAGTGGGGAACCATTCTCTGACAGTTTCAAGAGATGGCATGGCTTCATAATCCCTAGAGTGAGCCAAGTAATTTGCTCCAATAGCTTTCCTAAATTATGTAACACCTACTTCTCCCTTAGTGCTTCCTGAAGGGATGGAGAACCAGACCCTATTGGAGTCTTTAGTAACATATGTAGCGTACCAGAAATCCACAAGGTATTCTTTGTATTGAATGGGAGTTCTGGTAAAGTCTTCCTTAAGACAACATTTAGAAATGAAGTCTGGGACACTAAGAAAGTATATCTTGTTTGGGTGTTCTGGGTAGATAAGAGCAACTTCATTGTTGTCTTTGAAGTGGATTTGACTTGGTTTAAAGTCCACCTGTGGTGCACGATCATATGGAATGATTATTTCGTTGCTTTAAGGTTGATCCTGTTGTGGAATTTGTTCTTGGTCTGCCATTTTGAGTTTTAGGGTTTTAAAGGTTTGATTTGATTAGGGAGTAGGTGTGTGTGTTCATGAAGAAATGAAGTGTTTTGTGAAAAGTGAGTTGGGATTGGTTTGATGTGCTTATATGATTTGTGAATTTTTCACTTTTATCTTTATGAATTGGTAACTACCAAATGAGAGTTATGTGTTTGTGAAAGGTTTTAGGGTTTGTGGTGAAGTTTAGAGTTTGTTTTCAACATGTATACTAAACTTTGCATTTAATGAAAGTCAGTAAAGCATGCTTCTAACACCTAGAGTAGTAAACAACCATCTGTGCACTGTTAAAGTAGGTGAGAGAAAGAGGTGAGGTCATTTGATCGTTTAAATATCCCTTCTTAATAGTATTAATAGTAAATAACTTCTTTTACAAGAAATCATTTAGAGAAAATTGTATTAATATTAAAAATCGCTTTTGCTTTTAAAAACTGACCTTGTGATTAATGCTTTGAAGAGCTGAACTGGGTTTAGGTTAGGTGTCATGTTATGTTGAACAGATATTGGTGATTTTTTTCAACATACATGCTCCAGAGAAGGCGACAAAATCACACATGCTTATGCAAATCCATGAATAAGACATATGTGATTGCTCAGTTACTTCACTCGAGAAAGCTAGAGTTAGATCAAAGTTATTGTTTGAAACTGAACTGAAGAAGATAAATCAATTTTCTTCAGTTCTTGATGTGACCAATACCAATGCTCTAGTGAAGGCGACAAAACCACACGTGCTCATGCAAATCCATGAATGAGACATGTGTGATTGCTCAGTTACTTCACTTAAGCAAGCTAAAGGTAACATATAAAAACTGAACTAACATTTTAACATATGAAAGGTTGTTCAGTTTTGGATTAAATCACTGAACCTTTAGTTTTCTTCAGTCAGTACTGAAGGTTCAGGTTTTGAATCAATGTTCAGCATACCTAGTTCAACAATCAATCTTTTAAAAGTTGTCTCATCCAGAGGCTTGGTGAAGATATCAGCAAGTAGATATTGAGTGGGTATGTTCCCTTTGACAATATGATCTTTGATAAAATGATATCTGATATCAATATGCTTTGTTCTTGAGTGCAGAACTAGATTGTTTGAGATTGCAATAGCACTTGTGTTATCACAACATATGGATGCCTTTTCATATATGATGTCATAGTTAGTGAGTTGACTCTTCATCCATAACATGTTGGCACAACATCCAGCAGCAGCTACATATTCAGCTTTAGTTGAGGACATAGCTACAGATTGCTGCTTTTTAGCACTCCAGCATACAAGTTTGCATCCTAGCAACTGACATACACCTGAAGTGCTTTTTTCTATCCATGTTGCATCTAGCATAACCAGAGTCTGCATATCCTTTTAGGTTAAAACCTGAACATTTTGGATACCAAAGACCAAGACTGGGAGTACCTTTTAGGTAACTAAAAATTCTTTTAACAGCAATAAGGTAGGATTTCTTAGGATTTGCTTGATATCTTGCACAGAGACAAGGTGAGAATTAAATGATAGGTCTGCTTGCAGTTAGGTACATTAGTGATCCAATCATACCTCTATACTGAGTCTCGTTTATAGCTTTGCCATTGAAATCAGGTCCTAACTTGTTAGAGGGTACCATTGGAGTTTTCATTGATGAACCATTTATGTCATATTTTTTTAGTAGATCTTTGACATATTTTTCTTGGTTGATTGAAATGCCTCTTTCAGATTGTTTAATCTGAAATCCAAGGAAATAGGTAAGGACACCCATCATGCTTATTTCGTATCTTTGAGTCATCAGTTTGGCAAACTGTTTGCATAATTTTATGCTGGTGGACCTAAAGATAATGTCATCAACATAAATTTGCACTAAAATCATATTGGTTTGGGTTTTGTAGACAAATAGGGTGTTTACCTCTTACAAACTTGTGTTCAGTGAGGTAGGTTAAGAGGGTTTCATACCATGCTCTTGGAGCTTGTTTAAGTCCATAAAGGGCTTTGTCTAATTTACACACATGGTTGGAGAACTCACCACTCTCAAAACCTGGAGGTTGTTTGACATAAACTTCTTTGAGTTTACCATTAAGGAATGAACTTTTGACAAACATTTGATAAACTATGAAGTTCATGTGAGTGGCAAAGGCAAGAAAGATCTGGATTGCTTCAAGCCTTGCAACTGGAGCAAAGGTTTCATCATAGTCTATGCCTTCTTGATGACAATTCTAGTTTCATATCTTTTGTTCCTAAATACCCAATCTGAGCAAAATGTGGTTTTACCATAAGGTGCAGGAACTAATGTCCATACTTTATTTTTGGCAAATTAGTTTAGTTCATTTCTATGGCATCAACCCATCCAAGATACTTTAGTGCTTCAGAGACCCCTTTCTTCTTCAAAGAGAAAGTCTATAAAGAGACATTCATGAGCTAAAGCAGCACTGAGTTATTTAGGCATGGCTTAAGTGAGCATTCTAGCTCCTAGATGGAATGGATATGGAGGGGTTAGGTGTTGGAATTGTATCATGTACTAAAGTATCCTTTACATTTGGAGAGGATAAGAGCTTAAAGATCTGAATATCTTCATTGTTGTGGAGATTATCAATGATTTGTTCAGCATTGGTGTGATTTAAAAGTTTAGACTGATCATCATTTAAGATTTCATCAGTTTGAGCAGATTGATCATTTTGATCATTGAGATCATTTTGATCAGTTTGATCATTTTGGTCAGATGAAACTTCAGTTTTAAGAACAACTAGTTCAGGACTTTCATAGGGTTCTATGATGGACACATCCTTGTTGTTTGTTTGATACCTTTGAGAAGGCTCATAAGGATGAAGATATTTATTAGGTGGATATCTTTTAGATACAACAATGTTGATGTTGTCAACTGAAGGTTTAGTGAATTTAATTAGCATCAGGGCTTTCATCAAATGTGATGTGATAGGTTTCTTGTTGTCTTCTTGTATTGAAGACCTTGAAGGCTTTGGAAACAAATGAGTATCAAGGAAGTAACCATCATCAGCTTTTTCATCAAAAGCTACTTTTATGAGAACTAAACCATTAATTTTTTATGGAACCATGACCTTCAGTGGTGTATGTAGAATTCTCTCCAAACATTACTTTAGGTTCTAGTTGTTTCTTCTACTTGTGCAGGTAACTGATTTCATTAGTCATATGTCTTAAGTATCCATATTCTAGGTACTAAGTGGACATCCTGATGTGATACTTACACAAATAGGTTAAGAATTGTTAGTTTTGCCTAGAAACCCACCCCCTAGTGGGGTTCTTAGATCTGTTTGCTTTTGATGATCCAGTCTTCTTTGATTTTAGAGCATCAGCATTCTTAGCCTGAAGAGCTTCACCTCTTTTGAACCATCTAATGTCATAATGATCAGTTGTGTTATAAACTATGCTACCACAAGTTTTACATCTTTTGATGACATGTTGGAGGTTTCTTGGTTTGATTTCTTTTTCAAGAGAGATGATCTTGTTATGACCATTTGTTTCATGATCATAACTTTCACATACTCTATATATGGGATAGTATAAGCAATCATCAGATAGATGATCAATACTTCCACGGTGTATGCAGGGAGGAAAGAAGCGTTTTAATGGTCTTTGGATCATAGATCTTGATGAGGATCCACCCAGACTTTTAAGATGCTAGGTCATGTTTATAGTAGACATGAATTCAGCATGATTACGGGTTCTGTGATTAGTTCTCTCACACTTTTTACAATAAAGAACTTTGTAACAATTCTCAGATAAATGATTGTTTAATCCACAAAGTTCACAACCCTTTTTAAGTTGTGTTTTGCATTTGTTTTGAAGTGCATTTTGAGGAACCTGTTGATGTTGGTTATTTCTGGAGTAAGATGACTGATTCTTGCTAATTTGTAATTTTAGATTGTTAAGTTCTTTCATTACAATAGCCAAGGGAGGGTCATCTTCAATTTTTATATTCTTTAATTTACCAGCAGGAGCTGAGTTAACTTTTGAAGCTGAAGTGCTTTTGTTATCCTTAGCAGGAGCTGAGGATGGTTCATTTATAATGATACCTTTTAAAGCTTCAGCTTTAAATGTGGATTTTGACTTCAAAATTGAGTTGGTAGTCTTTGGTCTAGAGACATGTTCAGCACCATCCAACTTCTCTAGTGGATGAAGAGGGGTGCTACAGACTGAAGATTCATCAGCTGAATCATAATCAGTCTCTGAAGAGTCAGTGACAGCAACTGGAGGATCAGTTGTGTTTCTTTGTGACTCTGGTGGGAGTATCCTACCAGTATCATGATTTGGAAAAATAAAACCTTCAGCTTCAGACAACCAGGGTCTTTCAATACCAGGTATGGACACTTTTGTGTCATCAACTGGAGATTTTACAAAGACTATGTCTTTTTGCCCAGAACTGGAGGGATCTTCAGTGAGTTGTTTAACTCCTAGAATTCTCTTCTTTTGAGAGGGGATTTGTTCACTGATACACTCATTTACTTATTAGAAATGTTAAGCCATGTTTCAGTGATTGTTGTTAGCTCTTTCAGTTCTGTTCTTAATTTTTTATTCTCTTTAAGAATCTCAGTGTTTACATGCTGCATGGTTAGAAAATTAAGTTTGCTTTTTTAAGACTAAAAGTTGTTTTTTGCATGTATTCAGTTCTTGAACAAGATCTCTATGTTTTGACAAAAATTATTTATTTGTTCTTCAATATAATTTAGATCAATACATAAATAGTCTCGCTAGGTTTTTCTATCATCATTATTTTCCATTTCAAGAAGAGTGTGTACCTTTCTCATGAAGATCTTTATCCATTCACCATTTCTGGCACCTTCTTTGCTAACAGCATCATTATCTTTAGCTAGTGCCATGAGTACTTTAACCTTCACCATCTCATTGTCATCTGATGACACTTCTTCTTCATCTCATTCATAGGCTTCAGCGATAAGACCTTTGTTCTTAACCATTGATGCTTTGGAAGCTGAAGCACTTAAACTCAAGAGAGCCAGTTTAGCCTTGACTTTGTTGTATTTGGTTTCAAAGTCCTTGTTAGGCCTTAGTTCTGGTTTGTGCTGAGAGGAACTAAGAGGTTTTAGTTGAACGGGTGACTGATATGAAGGAACTAAAGTTTTTGACCAGCAGTCTCTTGTAAAGTGACCCTTCTTGCCACATTTATGGCATTTAGTTTGGTCAGTTGCTTTTGCATTGCTGAACCTTTGAGTGCCCTTTTTGAAGAACCTTTTAGACTTGGCTAAAAAAGGTCTTGCTTAATATTCTTTTTCTAGGTCGTTCAAGTACTCATGACTGCTTCTTGTATCCTCTTCATCATCAGGACTATCTTAAAAGTCCTAGACAATAGAGGTAGAGAAGAAAGTAGTTGAAAGAGGTGTTGCAAAGACGAGAGATTTGTTCTTTTCAGTCTCATAAATACTGTCTATTAGGTTTTCTTCATATTTGAGTTTACCAAAATAGAGAAGCAAGCTCAGAATCTTTCACATGATTTGTGTTTCTAAGACTTTGGCAGAAACTTAGCCACTTCTTTGGTAACTCATTTATAAAATCAGTATTTATTTCAAGCTTTGAAAGTTTGATGTTGTCATTTACTAACTCATTCATCAAAGCTTTGTATCTGGTGAAAGTTTGTGTTAGTGTTTCACCGTCTTTGAATTTGAAGGTGTTGTAACACAACTTTAGGTCCATGGCCCTACTTTCTTTCACATCAGATGGGCCCTCGTGATACAATATCAGGTCATCCCAGGTTGATTTAGCTGTTAAGCAGTTTATGACAAAATTCATTTGGTCATCTGGAAGGACAGACATGATGAGACTTTTGGGTCACTGATCTAAGTTAGCATCCTTTCTCTCATCTGCAGTCCATTATCCTTCTGACTTCCTTTTACTAGATGTCATAGGGATAAAATGACCATTTTTGATGATGTTTTCAAATTGAGGTTCAATACCAACGATGTGGCACATGAACCTCTTTTTCCAGTTGGTAAAAATTTTCACCTCTAGTACAGGAGCGGCATTTTTGTTGGCCACCCCAATATTCAAGAGTCTGTGGTACTTCTGCTGCCATTTAAGATAGATCTTGATTTTAAAAAAAAATTGAGCAGTTATAAAAACTTTGAAAAGGTTTTATAAATCAAATTGCTCTGATACCACTTGTTGGTCCCTTTAAATGTGATATAAGGTTTATCAAGTTAAACTAATCATATTTCATGGCAACAAAGTGAGTTTTAAACAGATATATATGAACAATATAAAGAACAAGTTTAAAACACACATCATTTATACCCCGTAAAACACTATTAATCAGACTAAAAATGCTAAAATATAGACAATTATCTTGCAAATATGTTTGTTTGGTATTTTTTATGTCTTGCAGGTAAAATGATTGAAAACGGTGCAAAAACGGGTATTTTCGGGTTCGTTTCGATCAAGAGTTCTTAATATTCAAGATCAAGATGTAGTCGTGAAAATGTCTCGAGCACTCCAATGGAAAGAGCTTGAGATAACGAGTCCAGTGGTGCCCTCGGATCTTATTGGGCTAGCCCGTAACCCACTTAATGGGTTGGACCAGCCCAAGATAGCTTAAGCCCATTTAAAGCCCAACATGAATTAATATAATGTATAAAGATTGGGTGATGATAGCATGATGTTAGGTCATGACATGAAATTAATTCATAGTTGCTCATGTGACAGAGCAATCAAAATGGGAGAGCGAATAGCAGATGGACACGTGGCGTGAAGAATGTTATAACTCACCAAATACAATTTCAATTTGAAGAAAAAAAGATCTTACGGATGAAAATTCTTGCGTTTGAATGAAGCTGAAATGAATGACACGCGGCATCTCCTCACCGGCGGGATCAGTTCTGAAATGTTGGCTATCCGAGATCACGAAATTCCAAGCAATGATTGGCTAGTTATGAGGAGTGAAATTTACAAAACTTACCCCTCACATCCCTATATAATCACACGCCTCCCCTCATTTTGATCTATCTAGGATTTTAGTTTTCTTACTTTTTAGTTGTAGTTTTTAGCTTATTTTAGTTTTGTAATAGCTTATTTCAATTGTCCTGCTTATTGTACTAGCTTATTTCACAAGCTTATTATGATGATGTAATAAAAATAGTTTAAAGTGTGTTGATGATCTTGGTTTGCTTATTTTTCTTCTCATACGTTCGTTTCAATTTCTTTGTGTTAGCTTATTCTATAAGCTAATTTTTTTCGTCCTTATTTTCGTAGCTTATTATTGTCAAAGGTTCTTAACGACTTAGATAATGACTCCTAAAAGCTTTCCAAGCTAATTCGACTCATTCTAAATCGTTTTTAAGTACTTTTCAAATTAATAAGCTAAAATAAGCTCGAATTTAGCTTATTTATGTGCTTATTTCGTTTTTGTTTTAATTAGAAGCTCATATTTTAAGTTTAGATAAGCTTCTGAATAGCTTATTTGGTTTAGAGTGAGCTTAAAGAGCTAGATCAAACTTTTATGAGCTTAATTGCTTATTCGATTAGTCATTTTATTCGCTTCATGCTTATAGCTTATTCTGAGTTTTTGTGACTGATTTTCGTTGCTTTCTGAAGTGGTTAAGTGCTTATTTCAATTACGTTTAGGCTTATTTAGTTATCTTAATTGTGGATCTCATTTCTAGCTTATTTTCCTTTAGCTTATTGTCGTGTTCATTGTTGATATTGTTCTAAGAGCTTATTAGATTTTTTTAGAATTGCTTATATCGTGGTGCTAGTCGCTTATTCACGTTTGCTTAATTAGTGCTTATAAGATTTTCATCTCGTTTTAAAGTGATTAGTGCTTATGCGATTTTAAGTGGTTTAAGTTTCGTTAATGATTTGTTAGAAACTCTTGCTCGTTGCTTTTAGATGTTCAATCGTGACTTAATCTGAGTTTTAGCTTGTTAGCATGTGCTTATTGGAACTGGCTTATCAGAATTTGCTTATTTTGAAAGTGAACTTGTTTTTTTTAGAAACCCACTCGTTAGGCTTTTCAATTGTTGCAAAACTGGGCCTTGTAGTAGTAAAACACTTAATTAGGCCGTTCAAATTGGTACTGGGTCACGTTTGGTTTACTAGAATTGGAATTGAGCCCATTTATATTGGATTCGTGGTTTTGGGCTTGCGTCAGTAATACAGAACTTGCAATATCATGTTAACTGTTAACAATTTAATTTGTTTTGTTTGACTTTTTGGTACCGGTCAACTCACGAGGCGTGGAGCTTAAGGATTTATTTAGCTAGACCGAATTTGATTATTTGTTTTAGCTAAATAAATCGGGTGGTATTCGTTTATTTGCGGCTCTTCAACTCGGTTCCATTTTCTTTTTTTTTTTTTTTTTTCAATACATTAGTGTAGATTTCTTTAAATTTTAGTTATTAATTGCTTTAATTGTCAATAGAATTTAATTGTGCCTTTGATTCTAGTTTAGCTTCCTTTTTATATGCTTTCCCGTTTAATAGATTTAGAAACCAAAACCAAAACTTTAATGACAATCAAGCTCGATTTACAACATGAACGTAGAATTCCATTCACCTCTCACTGAGGAGAACGATACCCGTGTGGATTACTTATTATTCTTTCCTAAGAATAATTTATATGATACTTTGCTTACGTATTGTATATGTATTATATATCTGAGGGTTTATTTGATACGTGTAACAACGTGATTATCAGGATACCATTTAATGCAGACGTGCTCTAAAGTACCAGGTACAGTCCTTTAAGGAAAGTTGTTGTACTTCTATGTCAACTTTAGAAGTAACATTTCCCAAGGAGATTGCTTTATTCCTTTTGACATAAAGCAATCTTTTTCCCGCTTTGTAAACCTTCTAGAAGTGAAACATTTTGTTTCAATCTTATGTTAAGGATATAGACATCGTTCATCTTGGAATTGTCAACCAAGCTGAACTGAAGCTCTTGCTAAGGTCTTGTCTTTTGTTTCTATACCACCACATAAACTGAAGTGAAGATGATCTTGATCTTCTAAGTACCCGAAGAACTGGAGCTGAAGCTTTTCTTCAGCGACTCAAACTGGAAATCCTTTAGTTTGACTATACTTAGGGGATTTCATCCTTCAGTTTGACTATACTTAGGGGATTTTATGTTTAAATCTACTGAGAGACTGAAGGGCTCAGGAACTTATCCCAACAAACCTCATATCTAAAGGTGTCAATTACTATTTCAAGAACCATAGACCCAAAAGAAACAAATTTATTTCTTTGATTGTATTCCTCAAATACTAAACCCTCATAACAAACACACCCTACAATATTTGAATATTTTTAGTTCGTCTTCGTTTGGGAATATGCAGAGGCGGAGCCATATACATCAAAGTGGGGGCAACTGCCCCCAACAACTTCTTCAATAATCACATATTTTAGTGTTAACTTCTGAACTTTAATCATGGTGCCCTCAACTGAAAACCAAAATTGCCCTCAACGCAAAAGATGGTCGCAAGAAAAGCGAAGAAAGAACTTGATTTATGAAGTGTTGTTAAGTTTTTGTTCAAGTTTTTCGTGTGGTAGATGATAGAGACGAAGGAATCAGATAAACCATTTTGTGGATGTGTCAAGATATGAAGTATCATATCTAGAGATAAGTGAAGAAACAATTAATTAAGTCTTTATATTTCACTTCTTTTAAACAAAAGTCAAATGTTTATTTTTTTCATAATAAATCCCTGTAATCCATTTACAAAAAGCTACCAGGCCATTATAGCCCAAAAGTATCATAACTTTGAGTAAAACTTACAATTTATTTAAAGTTTTTTTAATTTCTTATGTAATATCGTAAGGTTAAAAAAAAAGATTTGGTCCCCGTGACTTAGATTTCTGGCTCCGCCACCGGGAATATGTAAAGATGATTTGACCCTTGGCATATTTTTTAAGGCAACATCCATTATTTAAAAAGATTCCCATCGCAAAATATCTCAAACAAGAAAACACACTTAAAAAAGCTCGTTAGTGATGTCGGAAACTCGTTTGGAATTTGTATATGGATTACATGGTTGACCCTTTTTCTTGCTTCCCTATTGTTGCCTCATCAGGACGAGTGCATACAGTGAGCTTAATGCTCACTGTTTTCGTTTCTCGACCCACTTGCAACAAAACCCACTTGTATATAATATAAGTCACGTGTTTACTTCTTCCCTTTTTCTTTCTTTTCTCTTTTTATGTCCCTAACAGACGCAATCAACAGTGAGCTTTATAAACTCACTGTTTTCGGTTCATTACATCCCATAGTAACCCATATGTGTATATATATTAGATATTTCGCATGTTTTTATCTTGGTTTTCTCTTCTTTACATTGTATCGCATGTATGTATAGTTATTCTTCCGTTTTCTGTCCAACAGACGCAGTTTCATGCATGTTTCAGTTTTGTATATTTTGTATATGTATATGATTGGGACACTAAACGACCCCTTGCAGAAATGTAGTCGAAAACAGTGAGTGTTAGCTTGCCATGGATCGCGTTACTAGTGTGTGATACCAGTAGGGTCTTGGTATGAAACAACAGCCAAGGTCGTTTGTTTATTCAGCGTCAGTGACACACCCACAGCGAGCAAACTGCTGCTATGGTTTGTCTTAAGTTTCGTGGTCAAATCTATGTTGCTCTTCGAGGGTTTCATTTGAGGGTTCC
The DNA here is from genome assembly GCA_026074375.1 of Tanacetum coccineum. Classification (NCBI taxonomy): domain Eukaryota; kingdom Viridiplantae; phylum Streptophyta; class Magnoliopsida; order Asterales; family Asteraceae; genus Tanacetum; species Tanacetum coccineum. Next base: position 13,417 of record BQNB010087179.1, read on the forward strand.
TTCATATTTCATGCTAAAACCCCAGGGTTTGTCAACCCTTAACGAGTCAACACATGGGGTCGTGGTATATTTTAAGTTTTTACGTAAGGACTCCTATCTCGTTACTTGTTCTATATGCGTGACGTGATTTACTAACTATGGTTTAGTTGTTATTTTATGTGTGTAAACTTATCAGGCACGCTTGGTTATAAGTCGTACGAATACCAAGCGAGGTCGAGACTCGCGTGAATGAGACTATATGGGTATGCAACATAGCATGAAAATCGTTAAGCAAGGAATAGAAAAGAGCTTACGAAGGTCCAAGCGAGGAAGATGGTGGTGATGAAAGAACTCGAACCTCTCTTGCTTCATTCCTTTATACCCGTCGGCCTACCTAGCTTACATTGTTATTATATCCGTTCACTGAGCGTTATGCTCAGCCGTATTTCTTTCTCTTTCTTATACGGCAGGTATCTAGAGGGAGATTGGGCATGAGAGAGTGTGTGCTTAGGAAGTGACCTATTTAGCTTCCTTTCTTTTATCGCAGACATTTTGATGTGCTAGACTATCTTGGACACATGTTTCGTCCTTTAGACTCCTTTTACATTATTCATGTTGATCTCATAATTGGGAGCCGATGTTTGATTCCGGCTTTCCACCTTGTCCTATGTTATCATTTATGACTTTATGCCTTTATTATGCTTTGATGTGACACCATGATCATGACGTTTCGGCCTCCTTTCCAGAGTGGGTCGTTACAATATTAATTTGTACAATTGAGTTTTGAAGAGAAAACGAACGTCAAGTCGTATTACTTATCTAGTAATGTATAAATATTGGTTCTTTTATATTTTGTTTATTGAAGTGTGAATGGGTTCATATAGTCATGCGACGTTGATTCACGTGGCGTAAAAATAAAATATGATTCTTATTGTTACGCGATCTCTAAAGTACCCCTTTTTTATTCGTGATTAAAATGATGATTTATGCGCGTTATTATAATTCTTAACTAGCACATAATATTGCATACCGCTTGAAGGACAACTTTTATTAGAAAAATAACGATACTTTTGAAATAGTTTGCGATACATACTTTGCATAACGGGATAAAAGTTCTACATTTTTCCGAGGTGTCACATCCGCCCCATGTTATGCGATTTCGTCCCGAAATCAAGACGTTGTGGTAGATCGTGGGTTTGTGAATAGGTGAGGGTATTTCTCCCTGAACTGGTCTTCGCGTTCCCACGTGTACTCTAGACCTCTACGTGCATTCCAACGGACTTTAATGATAGGTATACGGCTTCATTTAAGTTGTTTGACCTCACGGTCCATAATCTCTACGGGTTCTTCAACGAAGTTGAGTTTGTCGTCGAGTTGGATTTCCTCCAGAGGAATAACGAGTGTGTCATCGGACAACCATTTCTTTAGCTTGCAAATGTGAAACACGTTGTGTACTCGACTAAGTTCTTGAGGTAATTCTAAACGGTAAGCTACTAGACCAATCCTTTCTATAATTCTGAAAGGTCCAATATAGCGAGGGTTTAACTTTTCACGCTTTCCAAATCGCATCACACCCCTCCAAGGTGCGACCTTGAGCATAACCTTGTCTCCGACTATAAATTCAAGGGGCCTACGCCTCTTGTCAGCATAGCTCTTTTGTCGATCACGTGTTGCTTGCATGCGATCCCTAATCTTGAAAATCTTTTCCGTAGTCTCGTGAATAATCGATGGTCCGGTAAGTTGTGCCTCTCCAACTTCAGCCCAACAAACAGGCGATCAACACTTCCTACCGTAAAGTGCTTTAAACGGTGCTGCTTTAATGCTCGTGTGATAGCTGTTATTGTACGAGAATTCCACCAAAGGTAGGTGTCTATCCCAACCATTCTCGAAATCAATCACGCAAGCTCTTAGCATGTCTTCTAATGTTTGAATGGTTCTCTCACTCTGACCATCGGTCTGAGGGTGATAGGCAGTACTCAGGTTCAACTGCGTACCTAATGCCTTATGTAAGGATTGCCAAACTCTCAAGGTAAAATGACTATCACGATCGGAGATGATTGACACCGGTATTCCGTGTCTTGCTACTATCTCCTTCATGTACAGCCTCGTCAATTTTTCTATTGAATCCGTCTCCTTCATTGGCAAAAAGTGAGCAGACTTAGTAAGACGATCAACAATGAACCAAATCGAATCGTATCCCGCTGCCCTTTTGGGTAGTTTGGTGATGAAATCCATTTTTATCTTCTCCCACTTCCATTCTGGTATATCGGGTTGGACCAATAAACCAGAGGGCCTTTGATGTTCAGCTTTAACTTTGGCATAAGTCAGGCATTTGCTAACATACGTGGCGATGTCAGCTTTCATGTTTGGCCACCAATATAACATCTTTAAGTCATGGTACATTTTGTCAGCTCCTGGATGAATAGAATACTTTGACTTATGCGATTCGTGCATAATCAAAGATCTCGTGTTACCGTAACATGGTAACCAACTCCTATTATCCAAACATAATGTTCCATCAGTGCGGGCTTCTAACTTCTTTAGCATGCCACTGATATCTTCTGCTTTAATGTTTTCAACCCTAATTGCTTCTTTTTGAGCCTCAAGGATTCGTGACGGAAGGTCTAAGCCAATGGTCATAACCAAGGCTCTTACTCGCAACGGTTCGATTCTTTCCTTTCGACTCAAAGCATCTGCTACGACATTTGCCTTGCCCGGGTGATAACGAATTTTGCAATCATAATCACTTAGGAGTTCTATCCATCGGCGTTGCCTCATGTTGAGATCTTTTTGGTCTAGGATATGTTGTAGACTCTTGTGGTCGGTGAACACTACACACTTCGTGCCATACAAATAGTGTCTCCAGATCTTTAGGGCGAACACTACCGCTCCTAACTCCAGATCATGAGTGGTGTAGTTCTTCACGTGAATTTTTAGTTGTCTAGAAGCGTATGCAATAACCTCCATCCTCTGCATCAGTACCGCACCTAACCCTTTTATGAATGCATCACAGTACACCACAAAATCATCACTGCCTTCAGGTAGTGCTAAAATAGGTGCAGCACATAGTTTCTATTTCAGTAGTTGAAAAGCTTCTTCCTGTTCCTCACCCCAATCGAACTTCTGGTTCTTCTGTGTAAGCTCAGTCATGGGCTTAGCTATTTTGGAGAATCCTTCGATGAATCTCCTATAGTATCCTGCAAGACCTAAGAACTGACGAATCTCCGAAGGAGTGGTTGGAGATGCCCAATTCTTAACTGCTTCGATCTTAGCTGGGTCCACGTGAATACCACTGCTATCGATCACGTGACCGAGAAATTTTACCGTATTAATCCAAAATCCACACTTGGAAAATTTGGCATACAGTTCTTCCTTTTTCAACAATTCCAGAATAGTTCTCAGGTGTTCCTCGTGTTCTTTCTCGTTGCGGGAGTAAATAAGAATGTCGTCGATGAACACAATCACAAATTTATCCAAGTATGGCTTGCACACGCGGTTCATGAGATCCATGAACACCGCAGGTGCGTTGGTCAAACCAAAAGGCATAACTCGGAACTCATAGTGTCCGTATCGTGTTCTGAAAGCAGTCTTGGGAATATCTTCTTCCCTAACCCTTAACTGATGATAACCTGACCTTAAGTCAATTTTTGAGTAGATGCTGGATCCTTGCAACTGATCGAATAAGTCATCGGTCCTTGGTAAGGGATAACGATTTTTCACTGTAAGTTTGTTCAACTCACGATAATCGATACACATCCTGAAAGATCCATCCTTCTTTTTGACAAACAAGATTGGTGCTCCCCACAGAGAGGAACTTGGTCTTATAAAACCTTTGTCAGAAAATTCTTTTAGTTGTTCGGCTAGCTCTTTCATCTCTGCAGGTGCAAGACGATATGGTGCACGTGCAACAGGTGCAGCTTCGGGAATCAGCTCGATGTGAAATTCTACTTGGCGTGTCGGGGGTAATCCTGGCAAATCTTCACAAAATACTTCCGAAAAGTCTTTGACAATAGGCACATCTTCAATTCGCCTCTCTGAAGTTTCAGTTTTCTCTTCCTTCATCATTTGAATCAAGAACACTTGGCATCCTTGGTCGATGTACTTCTGTGTCCTGATGCTCGAGATGACTTCTAATCTCGATTCACTTTTAAATCCCTTCCTTTAGCCTTGTATGATCAGCATATCATTTTTGTATGGAACACGAATGTACTTCTCATAACACACAACTTTTGCGCGATGTTCGGCCATCCAATCCATTCTGACGATGACGTCAAAACTTCCTAGTTCTATAGGGAGTAAGTCGATTTCGAACAGGTGATTTTGCAAGTTAAGAGTACACCCTCTTAAAATAGTATTTGTGGTTAGTGACTTGCCGTCGGCTAGCTCCACACTATAATTAGTATCTAGGGTGGTAGGAGGGATGTCTATATATTTACTGAAAGCATATGACACAAAGCTTCTATCCGCACCAGTGTCAAATAGTACTGAAGCATAGACATTATTGATCAGGAACGTACCATTCACCACGTTGTTATCTTTCACTGCTGCTTCAGCACATAGGCTGTATACTCTGCCAGGTGCCCTGCGTCCTCCTTGAGTACTGGTTGATGCTTGGTTATTCCCCTTAGGGTTCCCTTGATTCTGCCTTTGATTGTTCTGAGGGTTTTGCGGGTTGCCTCGAATTTGATTTCCACCGCCTTGATTCCCATTGTTTGGACACTTGTTTTTGTAATGTCCTTTTTCGCCACATCCGAAACAAGTGACATCACTTCCCTGTCCTCCTTGGCTTCCTGGTCCTCTTTGGTTTGCGGGACGAGGTGGAGCGCGGCAGTCTTTGGCCTTATGTCCTGCCTTTCCACAGTTGTAACAAGCAGGAGGGCATGCGTCAGTGTGGTGTCGTCCACACCCCCATCCCAGGATGGCATGCATCAGTGTGTGTCGTTCCACACTTTCCGAGTGAGTAACTTTGCCAACAAAGAACCATGTCGGCTGTAAACACCCTTTCTATCTCTGGGCGTTTGTTCGTTGAGGGTTGCTAGTGTTGTTGGGGATGTTGTTGGATGGCATTCCATTTCCGTTTGTCGCCCGATTTTTCTCCTAACTCTTGGACCACTTGATACATCAAACCTTGAGCCATGTCAATTGCTTCATGCAAGTCTACTGGTTTGGATGATGTTAAATTACCCTTGATGCTCAAAGATAGACCTTCAATGTAATGTTCCAACAACTGGTCGGCGTTGGGTACCATTTCAGGGCATAAAAGGATGAGTTCTTGGAAACGTTGATTATAGGTTGTAAGGTTTGTACCCTTCACTTTCAAGTTCCACAACTCATTTTCCATTTGCTTGATTTTATTCCTAGGGCGATACTTCCGAATGAACATAGCCTTGAAATCGCTCCAAGGTGTGGCATGAGCGGTATCGAGAGTAACGAAATGAACATACACGTTCCACCAAGTTAAAGCACCATCTAGCAGTGTGCTAGAAGCAAATTTGACTCTGACGTTGCTAATCCCAAATTGAGACTCTAGTTTCTCGAACCATCAGGTTAAGCCTACAGCACCTTCAGTGCCCCGAAAGTTTTCATGCATAACTGAACGGAATTCCTTGTAGTTGCATGCCTTGTTTTGGGAAGAGTTGGATCCTAGGTTGTTCTCTTCTTGAGTGCTTGCAGCATGAGTCACAGCGGCAGCTGCGAGTGCTTCAGCAACTCTTATGGCAATGAGCTGCTTGAGCATCTGAGTGTCAATGCCACTATTGATATCCACATTGTTTTGGTTGGTCGAACGGTTGACTGGAGGGTTCCGGTTGACAGTTGGGCGTCGTCCGGGTGCCATTTTCTATAAGAGGGACAATGAAAATGACAGTTATGACATGTATGAAAGTTATTCGCGCAAAGATATTCAGTACTACAAAAGGGCATGTCCTTTTGAAATCAATACAGTATTTTTTGCAAACACGATGTTTATTTAAAGAGTACGGGGATCCAAGAGTTCACGTAGCCGAGACAAACCCGTAAGCTTATGGTTAAACAAAGACATAAATAAAACTAGTTGATTGTTTACGGTAGATGGTCGGGACCACTTCCCCGATTCCTCTTCCTCTTCTTCGTGCTTCCTCCTGACATTACTACACGATCCTCCGCATCCCACACATTTGCTAAGTGAGTATCAATTCGTGCCCAACAACTTTCCTTAACTCGGGGTTCACATCCTAATATTGTCATGAAGGCTTTTAACTCCTCTAAAACAGGCATCTGGGTAATGGTCCATGTCCTCGAGAATGGTATGCAACTGTCCTCTAAGGCGCTTTTGTGGCATACTAATCAAGGCTGTCTCAGGTACAGGCACCGAATTCTGACCAGTTTCTGTTAGAGCTTCCTCTCTCTGGGTGGGGTCCGTTTCAGCAATCATCCGCTGGTAAGCAGCCATCGTGAATGAGGATGAATGTGAGGGTGGTGGAGTAATAGATCAAGATTAAAATCGTCAAGGTTGATACATGGGTGGGAAATCCTGGCCGTTCGGCAAGTTTGGCTCAATAGTGGGATGATGATACGGGCAGTACGTATGATCGTTGAGGAATTGGTAAGACATTGGCAAACAAGTTAATCCTAAGATTAGTGACCCATGTGATAACACCTAGGAGCGTGTCAAGAAAACTGGAAGGCACTAGAGATAGTTACCGTGCGTTTCAGTTCATCCGAGTTTGCACATGTTTGCTGAGAAGATAAGAAAAATATGAAACAAGGATATAGGTATATAAAATACGCGTAGTTAAGCTTGTTTAATGTACATGTAACCCATATTAAGTATCTGTATATGTTTAATACACATGTACCCCATTTTAATATACGTACTCCTTTGATTGTTGATTCCGATGTACCCCATATTAAGAAAACAGCAATGACAGACATTAGAAGCATAATAAGCATGTTAAGCAGATAAGGAGTTATATCATGCTACCTAATCAACCTAGTTCACTAAGCTCGGCACTGACACCAATCTGTCAACACCCTACACATCAAATAAATGGCAACCGAGGGAGTGTGACTTCATGATTATCATACTTCTAAGCAATACAGAACGACCTCTATATGAGACGTTTTAAGAAAACGGATCACTTGAATTAGGAAATAATAAATTGTTTAACATTCAGCGGAAGCATAAAATAGACAATACAACATCGTTTTAAATAGTATAAGTGATCTTCAGATAACTGGAAAATGACTGCAATGCATGAGACTTCATATAGCAATCATCATTCCTTAATACCTGAGAAAACACTGCTAAAGTGTCAACATAAAGTTGGTGAGTTCATAGGTTTGTTTAAGCAGAAAATGTAGTGTTTGTGAATCACAAGATTTCCACCACATATGACAATATAACAGATACAAAGTCATATAAATTGCATTATTATTGTCTAAGCCATGACCACCAAAGCGTTAACATATAACCAACAATAATGAATGCCCTAGCAAGGTGTCTAAACCGGGACTCACCGTAATCTGACTCAAATGAAACTGTGTTTGCTTGACTAATGTCAGTCCAAACAAACAAAGGACAGTCAATCCTGATAGATCTAATCCATAACATTCGGCGCTCACAAAGATTGACGGTTTTCATGATAATTCGAGCATAGCAAACTTGGGTTAAATGGACTTAGACCAAATCCCGTAATAAGTAATTGTATCTTGTTGTCTCACTTTGAAATAGCAAGTTCTCACCCAAAAGATGATTTAAAACAGTAGAGTAGGGGCTATGAAAACTCACCTTAACGGTTAATCGTTGGAGATTGGAAAGGAAATCAAGGCACGTCAATTAGCGACTCAGTCAAACACCTATGGTAATATAACAAATTACTGAGTTTAAATCTATAATTAATGTTGCAGTAAATTATGCAATTGGTCAAAAGGGTATTGTCGTTTAGGAGTTAACGTCTTACGTTTTCAAAGTATTGATTAAACCGTTGGCTCTAGGGACGACTTTACGATTATAGGTATGCTATACTGGAATCATATATCACGCTCGCATTTATCATCACAAGTCCATGTGAATTATATGCTAAATGAAAATATATAAACATTATTTGTAAGTTACTAAGTACATATATTTTCTCATCGCATTTATTTATTTATACCGTAGACGTCAATTAATTTGTAAAATTATCAGTTATATATATATATATGTCACGGTTTGTTCGACTCGTTTAAAATTCGGTTTCGTTGTTACTAACTCTATGTCGTCAACATAAAAATGTTATTTAGATGTTCTATTTATCAAAATAAATATTGTTTTGTTAACTAGCTTATTAACTAATTTGGGTCTTGAAAACATGCAAGTTCCAATACTTCTGTACGTCAAATTTTATACCAACTTACATGCATGTTTTAAATTACCACATGTGTTATAATATGTATCCACCTGCATGTTCTCATATTTCCTTATGTCTAAATAAAATGAATTGCATGCATGTGGCCCTATATGTACATACAAAAACAAATTATATACAACACCAATTATGAGGCTTGTTATTTCCTGCTTGTTTCAACCAACCCAACAGTGGAGTTGGTAGCCACTGTTGTGGTTTCTTTTTCCCACACGATTATAACTAAAACCAGTAACTTGGTACGAAAGTTTATAAAAAGTAAAAACAGACACAAGGATGGTTCATGTGAGCAGGCCCAACATCAGTTGATGTGGTCACGTTGCTAACGCAACAGCCGCGACAAGGCAGCAGCCTGTGATGGCTGTCGGCATGCGTTGAGGTGCGCCTCAAGCAGCAACTAGTTGTCACGTCATGGCGAAGTCTCGGTACAAACCAACGAGCACACCTTGCTCAGGTTCTGATGGGGCTGTATCGTGCCCATAGTGAGCCAAGGGCTCGCTATGGTTCGGCTCGTGACCTTTTGTTACGCGTAGGGTAATATACCGAGGTCACAACGAAAAGGGGAGGGGTCTTATAATGTTTACGTACAACTCTAGTATCTACACGACCCTAATGAGCCAACGTAGAGCGTCATGTTCGTGATTAGAGTCATCGAAATTTTCCTTTGGTTCGTTATATAGCTTTTAATTTCGTCATGTCTGTTTCAACTTTATGTTGGGTCGAGTATTTACAGTCATATTTCATGCATAGCACGGCAAGGGTTCGGCATATGCACATATAAAATGATCACGCATGGACTGTACCATGCATGTCGCATGTTTGTCATGCGAGGTCGAGACCCTCGTATAGTTTTTTGCTAATGTTTTGGCGAGTTTATTCATGTCGTGCTTTGAACTACAAGACGATAATATAGTGTGACAACATCAAGCTACAAGGGAAACTTACAACGGTCCGAGTATTGCTAAATGGGTTGAGGCGTGATGACGACGGAAGAAGCTTGAACCAACCCCTTGGTTGTTACCACTCTGAATCCGACGCCTCCTGGTTCTTGTGTTCAAACAGAACCTTGACTCCTAGCCTGTTAATTTACTACTTGATTTCAAAATTTATGATATAACTAGAAGTGTGCATGAATGGCTTCCTTTATACTCGAAGTTTTTGATTGATTACTAAAATTTTTCATGTGAATGGTCCTATGCTACTATTGAATCATAATGAATTTCTCTAATACTGTTAGCCATGATGCCTCTTTTCCTAATACTGTTTAAAGAAATCTTACTATGCCTTCTCATTGAGTTCAAATTGAAATTGCATCAGGTTTGATATACGTAGCAGTGTGGAATATATTCAAAATAAGAAATGGGTAAGGTAGGTATGTGTAAGAATGTAATGATGGTTGTATTCTTCATTATTCATTGCTTCTATAGTTTTCATATGTAAAAATCAGATTTGGTTTTCATAAGAATATATATATTATATATATAAATATAAAATAGAGTGGGTATATATATATATTATAAATACTATATATATATATATATATATATATTAAATTGTTTATTTAACTTGTTGAAATTTAATTATAGTTGTCAGGGTATTAATTTGTATGTATGAGGTTTTTATGAAGGTTACTAGCAAATGGCCTCATTTTAACGAAAGTGACATAGTATAGTTTTTAATCGTTACGCGTTCCTAAATATCCTTTATTGACACAGAGTAATAATGTGATATTCCGCGTGCAAAATGAACTTTCCATGACAAAAATAAATGCATTGATGATCATAAAAATAACTCCTCGTTGAAATATAACGGTAAATTTGAAAACTTGCAGTACAAGAACTTTACATAACAAAAAAAGAATCATAATTTTCTTACGGGATGTACATGCCACCCCAGGTTTAGAAGATTTCAATCCACGAAAACAAGACTTGTAGAGTCTGTAGATTTACGAATAAGTAGGGTACTTGCTCTTGATTGGTCCTCACGTACCATATGTTAACACTGGACCTCTTCCGTGCAATTCCAACGGGACTTTAATGATAGGTATAAACGCTTTGTTTGAGTTGCTTGACCTTACGGTCCATTATCTCTACAGGTTCTTCAACGAAGTTGAGTTTGTCGTCGAGTTGGATTTCCTCCAGAGGAATAACGAGTGTGTCATCGGACAAACATTTCTTTAAGTTGCAGACGTGGAATACATTGTGTACTCGACTAAGTTCTTGAGGTAATTCCAAACGGTAAGCTACTGGACCAATCCTTTCTATGACTCTAAAGGGTCCAATGTATCGAGGGTTTAATTTTCCACGCTTTCCAAATCGCATCACACCCTTCCAGGGCGCGACCTTTAAGCATAACCTTATCTCTAACTTCAAACTCAAGGGCCCTACGCCTCTTGTCAGCATAGCTCTTTTGCCGATCACGTGCAACTTGCATGCGATCCCTAATCTTGAAAATCTTTTCCGTAGTCTCGTGAATAATCTCTGGTCCGGTAAGTTGTGCTTCTCCAACTTCAGCCCAACAAACAGGCGATCGACACTTCCTACCATAAAGTGCTTCGAACGGAGCTTTAATGCCCGTGTGATAACTATTATTGTACGAAAATTCTACTAGGGGTAAATGTCTATCCCAACCATTTCCGAAGTCAATCACGCAAGCTCTTAGTCATGGTCCCTAGATGTCTGAATGGTCCTCTCACTCTGACCATCGGTCTGAGGATGGTAAGCAGTACTCAAGTCCAACTGCGTACCCAATGCTTTATGCAAAGATTGCCAAACTCTCGAAGTGAAATGGCTATCACGATCGGAGATGATTGACACCGGTATTCCATGTCTTGCTACTATCTCCTTCATGTACAGCCTCGTCAATTTTTCTGTTGAATCCGTCTACCTTCATTGGCAAAAAGTACGCAACTTAGTAAACGATCACAATGACCCAAATCGAATCGTATCGCTTCTGCCGTATTGGTAGTTTTAGTGATGAAATCCATTGTTATCTTCTATCCAAAAAACAATCTATTCTGGATAGTCGGTTAAGACCAATAAACCAAGGGTCTCTAATGTTTCAGCCTTGAACTTGGCACAAGTCCAGGCATTTGCCAGACATATGTGGCGATGTTCAGCCTTATGTTGGCCACCAATATAACATCTTCAGGTCATGGTACATTTTGTCGGCTCCTGGATGAATAGATCTTTTGACTTATGCGAAACATTCATAAATCAAGATCTCGTGTCACCGTAAAGACATGGTAATCACTCCTATTTATCCAAAAAATTTTTCATAATATTCCATTAGCGCGGCTCTATTCTTAGCATGCCTTCAATATCTTCTGCTTCAAGTTTCAACCTAACTGCTTCTTATTAGCCTCAAGGATTCGTGACGAAGGTCTAACCTGATGTCATATAACCAAAGCTCTTACTCGTAATGGTTCGATCCTTTCCTTTCGACTCAAGGCATCTACTACTACATTTGCTTTTCCTGGGTGATAACGAATTTCGCAATCGTAATCACTTAGGAGCTCTATCCATTGGCGTTGCCTCATATTGAGGTCCTTTTGGCTCTAGGATATGTTGTAGACTCTTGTGGTCGGTGAATACTACACACTTCGTGCCATATAAATAGTGTCTCCAAATCTTTTAGGCGACAACTACCGCTCCTAACTCCAATCATAAGTGGTTGTAAGTTCTCTCGTATTCATTGCCTGGAAGTGGGTATGCAATAACTTCATTCTTCAGCATCAGTTACGCACCATAACCCTTTTTATTGGATGCATCACAATACACTACAAAACATCTTCACCTGCCTTCACGGTAGTGCTAAGATAGGTGCAGCACATAGTTTCTGTTTTAATAGTTGAAAAGCTTCTTCATGTTCCTCACCCCAATCGAACTTCTGGTTCTTCTGAGTAAGCTCAGTCATGGGCTTAGCTATTTTGGAGAATCCTTCGATGAATCTCCTATAGTAACCTACAAGACCTAAGAACTGGCGAATCCCCGAAGGAGTAGTTGGAGATGCCCAATTCTTAACAGCTTCAATCTTAGCTGGGTCCACGTGAATACCACTGCTATCAATCACGTGACCAAGGAATTTTACCGTATTGATCCAAAATTCACATTTAGAAAACTTGGCATACAGTTCTTCCTTCTTCAACAACTCCAGAATAGTTTTTAGGTGTTCTTCGTGTTCTTTCTCGTTGTGGGAGTATTTGAGAATGTCGTCGATGAACACAATCACAAACTTATCCAAGTATGGCTTGCACACACAGTTCATGAGATCCATGAACACCGTAGGTGCGTTGGTCAAACCAAAAGACATAACTCGGAACTCATAGTGTCCGTATCGTGTTCTGAAAGAAGTTTTAGGAATATCTTCTTCTTTAACCCTTAACTGATGGTAACTGACCTTAAGTCAATTTTTGAGTAGTGGCTGTATCTTGTAACGTGATCGAATAAGTCACGCTCCTGGGTAAGGGATAATGGAATTTCATAGTAAAGTTTGTTCACTCCACGATAATCGATACACATTCGAAAGGATTCATCTTTCTTTTTTGACAAACAAATTGGTAGCTCCCCCACGGAGTGGAACTTGGTATATAAAACTTTGTCAGATGTGTCTTTTAGTTGTTCGGCTACTCTTTCATCCCTTTTTCTGCAGGTGCAAGACGATATGGTGCGCGTGCAACAGGTGCAGCTCCGGTATTACTCGATAGAAAATTCTCCGGCGTGTCGGGGAGTAATACTGGAAAATCTTTCAGAACTACTTCCGAAAGTCTCTGACTAACAGGCATATCTTTAATACGCCTATCTGAATTTCAGTTCCCTCCCTCCTTCATCATTTGAATCAAGAACACTTGACAACCTTGGGTCGATGTACATCTAGCGTCCCGATGCTCGAGATAGACTTCCTAATCTGATTCGTTTTTTAATATACTGCTCCTTTTGCCATGTATGATCAGCATATCGTTTCTGTACGGAACACGAATGTACTTCTCATAACATACAACTTTTGCGCGATGTTCGGCCATCCAATCCATTCCGACGATGACGTCAAAGCTTCCTAATTCTATAGGGAGTAAGTCGATTTTGAACAGGTGATTTTTCAAGTTAAGAGTACACCCTCTTAAAATAGTACTTGTGGTTAGTGACTTGCCGTCGGCTAGCTCCACACTATAATTAGTATCTAGGGTGGTAGGAAGGATGTCTATATATTTACTAAAAGCATATGACACAAAGCTTCTATCCGCACCAGTGTTAAATAGTACTGAAGCATAGACATTATTGATCAGGAACGTACCATTCACCATGTTGTTATATTTCACTGCTGCTTCAGCACATAGGCTGTATACTCTGTCAGGTGCCCTGCGTCCTCCTTGAGTACTGGTTGATGCTTGGTTACTTCCCTTATGGTTCCCCTGATTCTGCCTCTGATTGTTCTGAGGGTTTGACCTCAAATTTGATTTCCACCGCCTTGATTCCTATTGTTTGGACACTTGTTTTTGTAATGTCCTTTTTCGCCACATCCGAAACAAGTGACATCACTTCCTTGTCCTCCTTGCTTATTCCTTGTCCCTTTGGTTTGCGGGACAAGTGGAGCGCAGCAGTCTTTGGCCTTATGTCCTGCCTTTCTATAGTTGTAACAAGTAGGAGGGCATGCGTCAATGTGGTGTCGTCTACATTTTCCGCAGTGAGGTAACTTGCCAGCATAAGAACCTTGTCCAGCTGTAACCACCCTTGCTGTCTCTGGGCGTTTGTTCGGGTTGAGGTTGCTTGTGTTGTTGGTGTTGTTGGGGTTGTGGTTGTAGTGGTTTCCGCTCCATTTTCGCTTGTCACCCGAGTTTTCTCCTAACACTTGAACCACTTGGTACATTAAACCTTGAGCCATGTCAATTGCTTCATGCAAGTCCACTAGTTTGGATGATGTTACGTTACCCTTGATGCTCAAAGGTAGACCTTCAATGTAACGTTCCAATAACCGGTCGACGTTGGGTACCATTTCAGGGCATAAGAGGATGAGTTCTTGGAAACGTTGATTGTAGGCAGTAAGGTTTGTACCCTTCACTTTTAAATTCCACAACTCATTTTTCATTTGCTTGATTTCATTTCTAGGACAGTACTTCCGAATGAACGTGGCCTTGAAATCGCTCCAAGTTAAAGCACCATCTAGCAGTGTGCTAGAAGCAAATTTAACTCTGTCACCTTCTGCAACATTGCT
>BQNB010087180.1:0-24972 GCA_026074375.1 Tanacetum coccineum
ACCAACATCAGTCATCTCTGCATCTTATTTCCTTTCTTCTTCATGTTTTGCATCTTTCAACCTCACATTCAATCCTTATACAATTCCTCATACTCTTGTTCATCATCAAAGAATTCATAGTTATCAGGAGTACGAACATACTCTTCTTCATATCTTCTTCTTCATTATCGTTCTGATTAAGATTAGGATTCTCTTCATTATCAGAATCAGTATTTTCAATATCACTTGCTTCATTGTCACCATAAGCATCACTGTCAACATCATCATCATCATCATTGCTATCATCATCACTGTCTCCACAAGATTCATTTTCACTCTCAGATTGATATTTGGGTACATCGGGAACCCCTGGTTTGGTACCAGTTCCTTTATCTGTACCAGTTGTCTTGTCTTCATACTCATCAGGAACCTTTGGTTGGGAACCAACTCCATCACCCGAGCCACTTGCATGAAGCTTGTGAGTTTATAACTTGCTTTTCTTGAGAGTTTTCTTGAGCTGAACAGCTTCAAGTAATGCTGCTTTAGAAAGTAAATCCATGCCTTTGCCTCTATCAACAGCCTTTTGTTGGGGCTTTACTCTTCGAAATAGACTTACCAGGAGTGTCCTTAATGACAACACCTGCTGTTGGCACAGTAGTAGACTTCTTCGCAGGTTTCTTAGCTCGCTTAGGCTTCTTTGGAGCTTCTTCTTCTAAGACAAGAGATAATTTCTTTGAAGGGGAAGCAATTTTCTTAAACTTTCTTGCTTTCTTGGGAGTAGCTTGTCTAGTAGCAAAGGTAAGATAACGCTTGTAGGCTTTAGAATCTTTAATGTCTTGATTGATCATCTCTTCAAGAATTAGTGCTCCATACTTCTGATAATCTTGTGTTTTAAAGACAAATTTCAATGTACCCAACAAGCTATCATCTCGAATAGTGTAATGATTTGTCCTGTTTCTTATATAGATGGTTTTAACTTTAGAGATGAAATGACTGATGGTGACTTTAGTGAATCTTGGGTAGGGCATGTTCTCTTTACGTGATGTACTTATATCTCTATTATCTGCTTGAAACATAATGTCTTCCCATAATAAAGCAACGTAGTCAACATTCTTTTGGTAGAACATTCCCCACAAGATTTGAGCTCTTGACGGTCTAAGTCTATCTAGACCTGTGGATTTCCCAGAGATGCACCTATTGATGATAGCAGCAAATGTTCTCCATGGCTGGTGCATTTGATCTATATGGATCGCAAATAGCATATCACACTTGCCAGAGTAACTGAGCTCCTGGAAAAATATAACCAATTCTTCATCAGAGGGAGGTCTAACAAAATCTTGGTCAAGGAGAATCAGACAGATGTGGAGAATTTCACGAAAGACTTCAGTGTCAATTCGGCATTTTTTTTTCTTATCCAGCTTGAACTAGCATGCATCTGTGTCTTTAATCTTCTTGATGGTGTTCCAGAATTGATGCATATAGATTTCAGGGACTTCAGCAGTGATCAAGAACGTGGGATAGCAAGGAGAGAGTTTAAGAGTATCCAAAGTTACTTGATATGTGGCTTCTCTTTGAGGCTTGCTGAACTCAATTCTCGCGTTGCATTTTTCAATCTTTAGTCATTTCTCGGGAGCAACCAAAGCATTGTCGAGAGCAACTTGTTGAACAACAATTAGATTCATGTTTCTGCTAAGAATTGTCTAATACTATTTATATATACAAGACAGATATAAATTACTGATTAACAATTCTGATTCATAGGGATAAACTTTAGGAAGCAGTTTACATTCATTAACTAGACAGATTTAACACATTTTGTTAGGCATTCAATCAGATCATAGGATGAAAGACAATAATTAGAAAGTCAACTTAAAGGGTCAACAAACTAGCTAGTAGTCAAACACAGACAAGATTGCAACTTTCATATGATATAAAGAAGAATTATCCTAAAATAAGTTATCTAGTGAGAATATTTTAGAAAAAAATCATCTTTAATAATCATGTATAAATCACCCTTTGTAACTGTATAAGTCGCCCCAACCATTTGTTTTTTTGAAACATGTATATAAATGCTCCTCCATTGGGGGGTTTTGGGGGGGGAAATAATAAAATGTGTATATTGCACCCCTCATATTGAAAATGTGATACAAAACCGCCGCCTATAGGGATGAGTATAAATCGCCACCTATAGGGAACGTATAAATCGCCGCCTATAGGGAAGCGTATAAATCGCCGTCTATAGGGAACATAAAAATCGCCGCCTATAGGGAAGCGTATAAATCGCCGCCTATAAGGAAGCGTATAAATCGCCGCCTATAGGCAGTTGTATAAAATCCCCATATATTGGAGAGTGTATATATTGCCATTTATACGAGTGTAATAATGCCTCCCATTAAATATTGTGTATTAAATCGCCACAGTTAATTTTTTAAATTAAAAACTCAAACTCAGTTTTTTGGAAAAAATTAGAAAACACACACAATCATGATCAAAGCTTATGTAAGAGTTTCATATAGACAGTTTAACCACGATTAAACCACATAATTTTCAATTAGAGTACCAAAATGGAGTAAAGTATCAAACGTTTTTCTCAAAGCTCACAAAATTTTCATTCAAGACAAGGATATTCTTACTTTAATACATTCACAGACATACTCTAACACACTCTAAGTATAAACCCACTAACTTTTTTTATCTTTTCCTTAATCCCTACTTTTTCGAACACAAGAATCAATTAAAACACAATCATATGTTATCCTTATGTAAAACTGTTATACACGAGTGTTCTACAACCCTTACCCATCAAAACCCCTCAACTAATTTTGGATTTGGTCACTTTGATTTTACACCCTAAACCAATTTTAGAGGATTTTCAAAAAAAAAAACGTTGATTCAACAAATTCTTTTTGCATTTATTAGTTGTTTAAGATTGGAAGGAAAACACTTCTGTAATTTACCTTGTATGGCTTGAAATTTACCAAATAAGGATGGTTTCTTCAGGGGGGACGATTCTGAAAAGTAAAAGGAAAATAAAAAATATAAGTGTGTTTGTGTTTGTGTGTGTGACGAGGAACGGGTGAGGGGGTGTTTGTGTTTGAAACTTTAGGTTTTGGACACAAATGCCCCCTTGACTATATACCCCTTTCTATTTTTACTTAATAAATTACTTAAGATTTTCCTAGTTTTGACTTTTGACACTTTTAGTCCCTAAAGTGTTAATAAGCTAGACTAAACCTTAAGTTTTGCTATCAAATTCCTAAAGACATAAACACATAACATATAATGCATAAATAAGTTAAAATTAAGAATTAGTTCGTTTTATAATTTAAAACCTTTTCCATTTATCACATGATGATCTTTGAAGAAGATATTTGAAATTTTCTTCCCCTCAAATAATGACCCGTTTTCTATTTAAAGAGCTGTAGTCGTTGTTTGAGTGGTCAAATGCCTTGAAAAATCATTTTTTGTTGAATGACTGAGATGATTCTATTATTTTTGAATAATCAACACCATAAAATAAGATTTCTCTTATTTTGACAAATAAATGCATTGACTGTACATTAAATTTTGTATAAGATACACGGTTGCTGTTGCAAGTTAAAATACAAGCCTTCTTTGATATTAATATGAAGTATATTCGTTACAGAAAAATAAAATTTCCCATTGAGAGGTCAAGTTTTATTTTTGTCAAAATACTTGCCTTTAAGATGATGACCGGGTTGCTATCTAAAATAATAGCAAGTCATTGACATGTTTCGAAAGTCTTTAGAACTTCTCCTCGAACTTCATTTACAGCCTCGTATCATTATTAAATGACATTTCTAAGGCCTTAAATGTTATTTAGATCTTCAGAAGACATGTCACAGATACATATTTTTGTATTTTTTCTAATTTTTTAATTTTGTTATTTTTTTTTTTAAATTATATAAATGAAAAATCTTTTTGAGTTTTTATGTTTTCTTATATACATATTAATGCATAGTTTTTTTACATACGAGTTACCCACCATCACTCGTCCTTCCTCTCACAGACATTTTTGCGTTTCACGGAGGGACATGCTACGCATACCAAGCTTTTCGATCAAGAAGTTGAATCTTTCTCGTGGCAAAGGTTTGGTGAAGATGTCTGCCAGTTGATATTCGGTCCGGATAAAGTAGAGTTCCACAATTCCATTCTCAACTTACTCCTTTATAAAATGGTAGCGTACATCGATGTGCTTGGCTCTAGAGTGTTGAACATTGTTGCAGCATAGAGCAATTGCATTTTTGTTGTCGCAGTTTAGAGGGAAATCTTATTGAATTGAAAGCCATAATTTGTTAGTGTGAACGCATCCATAAGATTTGAGCACAACACCCAGATAAGGCAATATATTCAGCCTTTGTACTCGAATCGCTCCCCCCACCTCCCCCCCCCCCCCCAGTGCTCTTTTGCTTCTTTTAGATAGACCAGCTAAACAAGTTTATCACTAAGAAACTGAGCGCTTCCTGATGTGTATTATGTTAATGTACTGACACCCCGCTTGTCGTGATTCTTGATTCTGATTATGCCTGTTGTGACATTCGGTATCCTTTCATATACCAGGACCATGTTATGCGTTCAATAAGGTATCAAAAGATCCGTTTAACCCGCAAATGTAGGTGCTTTACGGGTACGCTTTGCCTGATATTTCGAGCACATAAGCAGGATGCATTTATAAGGTCAGGTCTAGGGATGTCAGATATATAAGGGAAACCAATCATGCCACGGTAAAAGTGTAGCATCAACTGGTTTGTCCCTTGTAGATCTTCATTCAGTTATTCTTTCCACATAGTTGTGTCTACAAATCACGAGTTAACTAAACCATATTTTTTAAATAATTCAGAAGCTATTTTGTATTCGGTTTTTATGAAGATGCCTTCTCTCTAGGCTTTTGAGAAATCTTATAATCCTAAAAAAGAATGACTTTTTCCCATCATATACATCTTTGAACTTAGTGGTAATAAGATTTAGCAAACTCTTACACCATAGCTGTATTAAGTGGTGCAAATATTTTTTCATTTAACCATAGATTTGTTACCAGTAATATAGTCAATTTCTGGATTTTACTTATCGGAAGGTGTGTTAGATTGGACTTATACCTTTGGAAAAATGTGTGAGATAGGAGCTAGACATCATGTCCGTACCATGTATTGTGGTGCTTGTTTAGACCGTAAACGGCCTTTTTAAGCTTGTACACATGCGATGGGTTGTCTGATCAACAACATGCTTTGGTGAGAAACATAGACTGCTTCTTTGAGCTCGCCATTCCATTTAAGAATGCGGTTTAGAGGTCCATTGGTAGATCATCAAATTTTTGTTGACGGCATTTGATACGAAGATACGAATGGCAACTCTATTCTTGAAACCAATGCAAATGATTCATCAAAACAATAGATTTTTTTTCCTCCTCTTGCCTGAATCCTTGAGCAACTAATCCTAGCCTTATTTGACGTACCCTGCCCAAAATCAATCTGTCTATGACCTTATAAATACATTTTAGTTTGATCAACATGGAACTTATCTAGAACACGGCACTAATCCCAAACTTTTAGTCTTTCAAATTCATGAAATTTCTTATGGCATTGATTGATCCAAGATGGTTTGATATTGCTTGTTTGAATTTTTTGGCTCAACAAAGTATGGATAGGCATTCAAAAATATCACCTATAAACGTCAGTCTTAAAGTTGCTTTCGTGGTAGATACTGAGCCGAAGAAGGATCTCTGATCACATTTTACCTATTGGATGATTCTTAGTCCATCGACCAAAGAAGTTCGAGATGGGTATGGAAAGGTCTTCACATTTAGATGGACGATCTTGAGAAGTGGAGGAACATTCATGAAGAGTTTCATGAAATGTATCATCATTAAAGTGTGGTGTTTTTAGTGATTCTTCAACACCTTAAGAAATAATTGGAGATTGATCTTGTTCTTGTGTTGATGGAATACTTGTTGATGGTGCATCCTGGTCAATTGAAGTTGACATAGGTAAATCGGCTAAATCAACAGCTCTTGCTGCAGCAGCTACTGGAACTGGAGAAATAGCATTGGGTGGTGGATTGAAGTATTCATCGAACATAGGTTGTACAAAATACGACACTAATCATTCTCTTTTGTGGATACTAGGTTGTTCGAGAAACGGTTTGGAACGAAAAGTCCTGAAACTTGGATGTTGCAGGAGTCATTGATTGAAGCCCGAGTCCTGAACTGAAATTGATTCATAATACCATGTTGTCAGCTCATATAAAAACATTACATGGATGTTTCACGATTTTTTCGGGTTCTCTGTTGTAGATTCTATAAGTTTTCTTTTGCGACGTGCATTCATAACCAACAAAAAACCAATATCGTCTCTTCTTTTGCAATTTAGTTTACCCAAAATCCTCATATCATTGGTCGGATAACAGAGTGAAACCCAAAGATATGAAGAAACCGATAAATCTTCTTGTCGTGCATCAGCTCATATGGAGTTTTGTTATATCAGAGACGAATCAGAGAACGGTTTTGGGTATAACAAGCTGTGTTGATTGCTTTGGCCCATAGAAACAGAGGAGCTTTTAAAAATATCAACATTGTGCGAGCAACTTCCATAAGAGTGTGTTTCCGTCTTTCGACAAGCCGTTATGTTGAGGTGTGTGAGCATCAGAAGTGGGGGGGGGGGTTTGAGCGAATTTGTTGACATTTTCTAAAAATCATAAAGAGTCTTGATTGAACAAATTCTGTTCCATTATCTGTTCTAATATTACGGACAGTAACATTCAAATGAACTTGAATATTTTTGATGCTTTTGATGATATCGTCAGGAGCTTCATCTTTTGATCTCGGAAATTTGACCCAAGTAAAACTATAGTAATATTCAACAATCACCAAGATATACTTTTTCTTGTTAATGCTCTCCACATGCTTCGGGCCACATGGATCCATATGCAAAAGGTATAGTTTCTCTTGGTTAGTGTCCTCAGCTTTGGGTTGATGAGAGGATTTCTTGCTTTTTCCTAATGCACATGCTGAACACATATGATCTTTCTAAAATTTAAGCTTTGGAATGCCTCGAGCAAGACCGTCTTTGGCTAGCTTGTTAAGAGTACCGAAGTTTGAGGATGCGTTACCGACGGTGCCATTACCAAACTCTTAGGTCTTTGAAAGCTTTTGATAGAAGGAAGGATCGGGAGATTGTCTTTCAAATGTATCAAGTGATATTGTGTACACAAGTTGTGGTCTCTAGATCCTAAAAGTAGATCAACACCTTCTAAATTCTGAATAAAGCAAGTGTTTTTCGAAAAGCGACTTCAGAATCCGCTGTCGCTAAAATTTGTCAACAGAATAAAGTTATGTCTAAGACTCTCAACTTAGTTTAATTGAGATAATAACATTTCCCTACTGATAGTCACCATACCCCATTATCTTTGCAATTTGGTCATTTCTGAATCGAACAGTTCCCAGAAATTTACTAACGAAGTTCATGAGCTGAGAGCGGTTCCTTGTCATATGTTTTGAGCATCCAGAGTCCATATACCAGAGAACAATCTGGACAACCTGTCATTGACAAAAGAAGAAGAATATGGAACATCTGTAGCATTGGATCCCCAAGAATGATTGGGTTTCGAGTTGTTAGCATTTTTAGATTATACAAATCTAAACTTTTTTACTCGAACTTTCCATTTTTTACTTGTTTAGGTCTTCCTGCTATAGACTTGAATCTCTGGTTTTGATGGTTTCAACTGAATTAAGCGGGCACTACTTAGTGGGAGTTAACCTAGTTAAAGGGAACGAATTACCAACTAAAGTGAAAGTTCTTCCTATTGGTTTCCACTTAAATCCAACTTCAGTGAATACATGACCCGCGGATTTTCAAATATTTTTTTTATGTTTCTTAGCAGATTTAGAATGGCCATTCACATTTTTAAAAAAATCAAGAACACACATATCATGGATAGCATCAAACATACACTTATTACAAGTAACAAAATTAGTTTTGAATTCATATTTAACAGTGAATGCTTAACATATGCATCACGAATAGGTTCAACAACACGATTCTTTTTATTTGAATTTAAATTAACTCTCTGATGTTGGGCTTCTATTTTATTCTTCATGTTACTACTTTGTGGTTGCGAGATCCTATCATTCTTTTTATTGCATGTAGGCTTTGATCTGCAAGTACTAGTAGAACACTTTCAATTTATAGAGACTAACATAGGGTGTGTTAGAATCTGATATTTTAGATGACTCTACCTGTTTGATGTTGCTTGAGGATATGAGTGGTTCAGAAAACCTAACTTTCTTGACTTTGTTCATAGGTGTGACAGCAACCTTTTTCGCACTAAGTTTAATCGCATTAGGGCACGTATCTCGAACATATACAAGTAACTCTTGAATTCATTTGGCATGCTTACAGGCAAAGTCTAACGCATTATCTAAAGGTTGTTTTGCTTTAGCTTGTTTGACTATTCCCTGAAGTATATCAGCTTGTTCCTGAGTGTCCTTAAGATAGTCTATGTGAGCTTCCCTATTTTGCAATAACCTAGGAGCTAAAGAATCTAAGTCTAGCTTGAACATGTATGGAACAATAGTGGTGGCAGTTTGTCTTTGTGCAACATTTTCAATAATTTCTTTTCGTTTAAGTTTTTGTAAATTGTTTTTCAATGATATAATCACCAAAACCTTGTCTTGAATTTGAGCTTTCAAATCCTCATTTTCAACAGATTTTAAGTTTAGTTTAGCAATTAAAGAGTCACTTTGTTCTTTAGTACGAGCACGTGTCTTTTTTATTAAGTCAAACTGATCTTTAAAAACCTGTTTCACATGATTAATTTCTTTACATAGACGCTCGTTTTCATAAAGCAATTTTGTCACACTATTCTCCAGTTCCTCATTTATGGTCTCAAGTTTACTTATATCATGGTTGACTTTCTCTTCCTTGTTATTTTCTATCATAGATTTGATAAGTTCCTTCAACTTACAAATAGTAGTGTATTTGTCTTGTGGCTGAGCTTTCAAATCGTCATTTTCAAAATAGTCTGGAATTTCAAGATTATTTTGATTATCACAAGATTTATCCTTATGAAAAATTTCTTGATTAAGTTGTATTTACAATTCAAGAGAAATACAATGTTTTTCAAGTTGTGAATAACTTTTTCAAAAGATCATTATACTCATTTTGTGTTTTCGAAAGCTCAGCATCAAGATTGAAGCACTTATCACAAGATTCACTTCTTTGCATATTCATATTCACAGATTCACCATTCAGAGTAATAGAATTCATAACAGAAAGAAGAACATCTTGAGACATGATTTTTTGTTGTAGAGTACGATCATTTACCTTGAAAGAGTTCTATTCTTATCAATTTCCAAATACATTGTTTGTTCAATAGGAACACTGTTGAATAGCAGCTTTCCATTTGGTTGTAAAGACTGTTTGTACTTCCGTGATTTCATTTAGAAGATCTTAATTCAAAATTACATTAAAAATGTCTTTTAAAGTCTTTAAAAATAGGAATAATTTCATTAATAAAAACAGTTATAGACCCCCGTGTTTACCTTCTGTAAGATCAGTAGGTGTGGCTTATTTTCACACAAAAGTCAAACTTGGCAAGGTGGATTTAAGCTTTTTAAGAGCTTTCATTCACCAAACTTCCTTAGGAAGTTCACTGGAGCTTCCCTTTGCAGGTGATGCGTTAGAAGATTTAGTGGTAGGGTTTGACTTATGAAACAAGAAAGCTTGTTTAGCCAACAATTTTGTTCATTATGAAACAAGAGTTTACCAAAAGCTTCAGACAATTTATTTATCTCTAAATCAAGTAATTGGAGTTGTGTTATTAACTTTTTTTTTTTGATATTAGATCGATTTTTGCTTTGCAAGCATTTTTATCTGACGTACTTCTTCCAAAATTAATGTCTCTTCATCATCAATCACTGGCATAGCACATGTTGGGACTAGTTATAACACTACATCCATACAAGGTTGGCTTGATCTGCTGAGCCTTTCTTGAGTTTAAACGGATTTTGATACCCAAGAGCTTGTTTGTGAGTGTTTATCATAAAAAAAAAACTTATGGCTTTGTTAACATGTGCACCGTTTGAGCAGATTGACCCACTTTATAAACAATATTATCCAGTTCCTTTATTTTCTTTTCTAAATCAATTTCATTTTCCATGTATTTATTTTCCTTTTCTTTGGATTCATTTTTTTGGGGGGGGGGAGTTTGTTGGGTGGGGGTGAAAAAAATAAATGTTTGAAATAAAGATTACTTTTGTTTGATTTGATTAGAAGATTTTTGTTCAGTGAGTTTAATTTGCTGCTTAAGTGCCAAGCTTTCTTTTAATCATATCATCCATTGAGAATCAATCATTTTTTCACGAGAGCTTAAATCAATATTAAGACGTTGTTCAAAAGTTTTGACTCTTTCTTTATATCTCTCAAGCTAACGGTTACTGATTTATAAATCTTTTCTTGATTAGCCTTTTCCTAATTATTTACATGATTAATCATTTGTTCTGACATTTGTTCAATCACAGATAAAATCATTGAATCTTGTTGTGCATAGAAATTAGTGTCTTTGAACGGCATGCCAAATTGTGTTTCTTGCAAGGAGAATACAAATGATATTGCTATCACTATGTATTATTATTGGAAAAATCAACAACTGGTGTTTGTTCAAAATCCTGCATTGCATGCACACTTTGATTATCCATATCATTATGGATAGTTTTATTGAACGCATGGTACCTCTAGATAACATCAGAAACATAGTTGTAAGAGATTGACATCAGAAACAGTTTAGCATTCGAGACGTTCATCACTATTTAGAATCAATAAGCATCAAGATCCTCAGTCTAAAATAGCTGCTATTGTTTTAACTCAGGGTTGTTTCAACATCTGCTTGCCATCTATGAATGCCGGGGATCTGCTAGAAATGCGAGTTGCTCTTCATTTAAAATTTGTCCAGCTTCCTGTGCTTCAGCTAACATTGCTTTTTCTTTAAACCATGCAGCGTTCCTTGGTCCGCTTTAGGCTGTAGTGCTTTTCTCAACCATATGTCCTTCACCTTAACTCATTATATAGCTTTAACAACCCTTGCATGTCCGCCTGTATTGTTTCCTCGAGAACTATGTTGCATTTCCTTCTTTAATAGCCTAGTACCAGCATAACTTTGTCTTGCCTCACTTGAAATTGGCGTGCAGTAACTCTTGTCGTCTTGAATAGTGGCCTGGTTTCTTGGATTAAAGGAAGTTCGAAGTTGGGATTTGTTGGTTGAAGGGAACCTTGAAGAAGCTACAACTATCAGAAAAGCCATTGCCTTATTGAGATAGGCAATAG
This sequence comes from Tanacetum coccineum, assembly GCA_026074375.1. NCBI lineage: Eukaryota > Viridiplantae > Streptophyta > Magnoliopsida > Asterales > Asteraceae > Tanacetum > Tanacetum coccineum. Next base: position 11,316 of record BQNB010087180.1, read on the forward strand.
GATCAATTACTTGAGAGAACACCGAAACAACAAGATTTAAGTCTATTTTAGGGAACTCAGTAATTGGTTGTGTGAGCTATTGAGGTGAGTGTAAGCAATTGTGAAACGGATATGTGGTTGATGATCCATATGAGACTGATATTGTTGTGATGGTGGAACAGATGAATGATTGATTTATGGTTGTGATGGATGAGTTGGTGGATACATTGGTGAGTATGATTGAGGAGAGTAAACTAGTAAGAGTATGTATGTTATTGAGGGAAACTATGTTGGATTTGTTTTGAGGTAATTGTTGTTAAGTTGAGAATGGTGATTGAAGGTAGTTATCAATTAATGCAAGATGATCTAGTCGGTTCACGCATCAATCGACGTTTATTTGACATTTGATATCTCATGTTGTTCGAGATATGAGTACAATTGATCATAGTTTGTTATATGCAAATATCTTGCCAACTTCACATCCATCACAAACTTACTCCATTCTGTTAGAAGACTGTTGAGAAACTTTGTATTCACTTAAACTTGTCTCATTGACAGTTTTTGATTATCATTCATGGTATTGATTACGTTTGAGCAATCTCTAGTAGTACTGATACAGGGTCTTCACCTCTTCACAATGTTAAATCTTAAGAACTCGTATACAATTTTACATTCCTATTCTTGTAAAGACAGATTTTGTCTCGTACATAAAGCTTTAACTCTGTCCCATATCTTTTTGCAACTTTATGATGATTGACAATAGCATACACATCGGTGGACAGACCTTGAAGAACGATATTGGTAGCTTTGCAATCCCAATCAGCTTGAAAGCTTTTCTAGTAGGCGGAAATTCTGGCATAGTCTTTTTCTCATTAGTAGTACCATCCTCTTGAGTAATAGTAGGCCATTCAAGTAGACCCATCTTAGCTCACGGTCGGTGCCAAGAATTTTGCTCCGTTCACCCTATTCTCCATGTAAAATTCCATACGACTTTTCCAAGAGTCATACAAAGATTTTTCCAACATAGGGAGGACGGTTGTCCGTACCTGCAAAGATCATGAATTCTGCTAGAGTTGTCATTTTGAATTGATTGATTGAATGAGAAAAGATAACTTGTTGATTGTTCAGTTATTAGAGGTTGTTGTGTTAAATTGATGTTTGTTTAAAGTGAATGAGTCTTAAGATTACACGGATTTTACAAATTCTGAGATAACAATGATCATGAATTTGCTAGAGTTGTCATTTTGAATTGATTGATTGAATGAGAAAAGATAACTTGTTGATCGTTCAGTTATTAGAGGTTGTTGTGTTAAATTGATGTTTGTTTAAAGTGAATGAGTCTTAAGATTACACGGGATTTTACAATTCTTGATAAAACCGAGAAAATAATTGAACATTTCACGGGATTTCATAAATCACAAAAAAACCGTATAAATCTTCAAGGCAATATGGTATAAATCTCCTAAGGTAAGTGTATAAATCACCTTAAGAAAACTGTATAAATCGTCTATTTAAATACAATGTATAAATCGCCGTATACAATGTGTATAAATCGCCGGATTTAGAGACACGTATAAATCGCCTGATATAGACACGTATTAATGGCCTGATACAAATACGTATAAATCGCCGGATTACCACACGTATAAATCGCCTGATTTAGAACATGTATAAATTGCCTGATATACACACGTATAAATCGCCTTATACAAATACCTATAAATCGCCGAATTACCACACGTATAAATCGCCTGATTTAGAAATACGTATAAATCGCCGGATTACCACACGTATAAATCGTCGTACTCAATAACGTATAAATCGCCGGTATCAACACGTATAAATCGCCGAATTCAAACAGTGTGTATAAAAAGCCGTCTTCCAAAAGCTTCAAATCACTTAAAGACATACTTTTTGACGTTTTTACTTGATTTTACTTGTACTTCTTGCTATTCTAAGACTAGGAGAACCTTAAAAACGCAAACTTTATGGTTTTTAACACAAAAAATTTGAATCAAGAATTCTTGCTACCAAAACCTATTCAAACCAAAAATAACCAAAAAAAGATCGAGTTTTTGTTGTTTGTTCAAAGGTTTTCTTTGCTACATACTAACTATACTAAGTTAAACAAGAAGAAAGTGCAAAGCTTTATGGTCTTTAAAACCTCACAAAAGATGATAATCTCTTGTAGAGTTCGAACCAAGACAGCCTTAACAAGTATGAAACAACCGCACACAAAACCAAATAATCACCCTACTGGCTCTTGATACAATTGTAGAATATAAGATTATCTAATTCATCAATAATCAATGGATAAAGAAACTTAGAGAGAGAAAGTGGAGGGATGAACACTTTTAGAGAGAGAAAAGGAGTAGAGATAAATATTTAGATTATAATGAAATGTAAAGTGGAAAAAACCAACTATGAGTGACTAAACATACATCATTTTAAACCCGTATTTTTAAAACACTAATTAATTGGTCTAAAAAATGCTAAAATATGTTAATTATCATTGAAATATGTTTGTTTTGGTATTTTTATTGTTTGCAGGTAAAGATTGAAAAACGGTGCAAAGCACGGGAATTATCTGGCTCAATTTGGTCATGTCTAATTATTACTCAAGCAAAGATGAAGTCGTGGATAAAGTCACCGAACATACTGTTGGGAAGAGTGCAAGGAATACGAGTCCATCGATGCCCTCAGATCCTTATTAGGGAGCCCGTAACCCACTTAAACGGGCCTGGCCGCCCAATATAAGCCAAAGTTAATTTGAAAATAAATATAAGAAGTTCGATGACGTCAGCATTGCATCTCTATCGGTGCTTGAAATTTAATATTCAAACAAGGTCATGTGACCTTCCACTAAGATGGGAGGACAAATAGGACATTGACACGTGGCGGAGCCAAATTGATTATTTAATCCAAAAAAATTAATTTCCAATTGCAACAATGAGATCTTGGACGAAAAACATGATTATAAATGAGCTGCATTTCTAATGGGAACATGGCCACACTTCCAACGGCTGGATTTTCTTTACACCATACGAGATCGGAGGGAGCAAATCATGGTTTACTTATTTTTGTTGCTTAAATTGTTTTTCTTTCTAACTTTACGAAATGAGCTTATCAAATAATCATTTTTGGAATTCATTCCTTCTGCTTATTCCCTTCAAATCTCTTTAGAGGCTTTAAAAGCATCTCCAATAAGCTTTCAAAAGCTTATTCGGTTTTTGTTCTATAAGTTTTAAAAGATTTTAGAGGTAATAAGCTCGTATGAACTCGGATCTTATTTATTATTGTGCTTATTTCGTTTCAGTGTTGTTAGAAGCTCCTATTTTCTGAAAAGATAATCTTCTAAATAGCTTATTCGATTTAGAGTGAGCTTAAATAGCTAGATCAAACTTTTGTTAACTTGTTTGCTTATTCGTTTAATCATTTGTTTCGTTTATGTGCTTATTGCTTATTCAAAGTCCTTGTTGTTGTGTTCCGTTGTTTATTGATTAGTTGAGTGCTAATTCCGTTTATTTTTTTTAGCTTATTTAGTCGGTTAGATATGAATCAAGGTTGTTAGATCTCATTTCAACATGCTTAATGAAATAATGTTTGTTTTCCAAAATGTTATTCATCTCGAAAATGTTTGTGGATTATCTCCTAATTAGCTTATTATCGGTTTCTTTTTGTTAAGCTTTTTAATGTTGTTAGGAGGACTAATTGGTAACTGATTTAGCATATTAGTTTTATTTAAAGGTTCTAATATAAATTAGCTTATTTAGCTAGTACTTAATCGAGTATAATTTGTTTAGCGTGTCGTTTAGATTTGTCATCTTAAAAGCTAGTTTATTCCTCATTTTAAATAAGTTGTGCTAATGTGACTCAATTTGTAGGGTTTTCGTTTGCTTCAGCTCGTCAAAATTTGTTATATAAGATTGCTAAAAATCGTTAACTGCACTCATTGGATTTTTGGCCACATTGAGTTATCTCAATCAATAGGGACACGTTCGTTTGGTTTGTAGAATTCGTATTTGTGGCCTTATTTGATTTAGTGAACTTGGGCCTCATTTTGTTGTGATCAGTTGGGACATTATTTACATGTGGGCTAATTTACACTAATAGGATGCGTTTTGTTTGTTGAAATCTAAATGGGCCAAAAGGTTAAATGTAACAAATTTAGTGTAATTGCAATAGTTAACTATTTAATGTTTAACAGTTTTTGTGATTTTTGTACCATTTATCTCATGTGGCGCGGAGCTAAAGGGTTTATTTAGCTAGACCGAATTTGATTATTTGTTTTAGCTATATAAATTGGGTTGTTTACGTTTAATTGCGGATCTTCAATTCGGTTTCATTTTCTATCTTTTTTCAATTAATTAGTGTAGCTTTAGTATAAAATGTTTTGCTTTGCTTATTTGATCATTATGAGTAGCGAGTAGTTTAATTAGTGCTTGTTAAGTGAAATTGGTGATTTGGAATTTATGTGCGGTTTTAAAAAGATTTAAAAAAATTAATAGTCATTAGAATTTTCCAATTTACATACCGTCATTTACTTTTAATGCAATTTAAATACTTGTCATTTATTTTAAAAAGCATTTTACTTTACTTGTCATTTAATTTCTTGATACTTGTTTTCTAAGGATTTTAATTCGTTAAACCTAAGCCCGCACTTAAAGAACTTTTCACGTCATTTAGCAAGCATATTTGTCATTTAGATCAATTTTAGTTTAATCTTGTAGTTTTAAATCTTAGAATTAATACTAGTTTAATTTTTAGCATAAAAAATAGTTTAAAACCAAAACCAAAAACTTGAATGACAATCAAGCTCGATTTACAACTTGAACGTAGATTTCCATTCACCTCTCGCCGAGGAAAACGATACCCGTGTTGATTACTTATTATTCTTTCCTAAGAATAATTTGTATGATACTTTGCTTACGTATAAGTATATGTTTTATAAATATATATATTATATCTGAGGGTTTATTTGATAAACGCGTGTAAAAACGACCAACATCAAAATGGCGCCGCTGCCGGGGAGAGGTGTAGCGATTTTTACGGGATTGTTTGTGTTCGAGCCTTGAAGATCCTTTCTTCGGAAAGTTTATTTTCGTTCTTATAAAAAATATAAAAATCCAAAAATATTTTTCTTTTCTTTTATCAATATTAAAAATACCAAAAATATTTTTATTTTATTATCTTTATAAAAAAAATTCAAAAATATTCTACTTTATCCCCTTACTACATTTAATTCTTATCTTCTTTATCCTCTATTCCGTTTAATTCTTCGACATGTCTTCGTATAACCATTTTGGTTGCTCGTGGTGTGGAGGTCCGTTTAATGGTGGAAACTGTCCGAGCTGTAGCAGTGTAGGATCCGGAAATGAGTTTGTCTATGACCCAAATCCTTATTCTTATAATGAAACACCGAACTTCTTCAACCAACCTCCACAATACCAATACGAGACATACTCGTGTGAATTTTGTGGAGGGAACTCTCATCCGGGTTTCGATTGTCAAACAGGGAACACACCCGTCTTTGATCAGGGTCCCTGTTACAATCAAGACTTTGGATTTAACCAACCTCTACATTATTTTCCGAGTCAACCACAACAATTTCCTTGTGAAAATTGCGGGGTTCTTCATGAAAATTTTCAGTGTCAACCGATGAACCAAAATTTCAATTATTCTAATCTTTTCGGTCTTAACCCAAATTCAACCCCCGCAATTTTTCTAAACCGTTCAACATTCTTGAAAATCGAGAGGATTAATAAAGAGGAGAGTTTTAAAAAGGAAGACATGATGTAATATAAGAAATAAATGAGTGAGAAGCGTTGATTGAATGACGAAATATAAAGATATACGACTGATTTGAGTATAAAAGATTTTCGAGGTGAGAAGATTGATGATGAATCTATGAAAAGATTGTGAGATTAAAATAATACAACTCCTTGAACTCGGCAAGATTAAAAATGGTTTTGGACTATCGAGATGCGAAAAAAGGAGCGCGTTTTAATGGAAGAAAAGTATCTTGCTGCTTCACAACGTATTAAATCTATTTGTAACGACGAGGATGATTATATTCCTTTGAGAGATATTATTGCTCGATATTCTCCGTCTGTTGCTATCACATCTTCCCCTCCCGACTTACCAACTGAAGAACCTGAGGACTCTCTCATAATAGGGGACGAGCATCTTGACACTATTCCTGAAAAGGAATCGGACGAATTAATAAAGTCTAGTGTTGAGAACCTTGTCCCAATCCCAAGTGAGTCCGAGGATTTTTCCGATAATGAAAGTGAGTGTGATGTGCCCGAGTGTGATGAAACTTCTCTGACTTTTACAACTTTCTCGAATCCTCTCTTTGATTCAAACGACGATTTCACCTCTAGTGATGACGAGTCACTTTCTGATGAGGACGTTCCGATGGAAAATTTCAAAATTTATTCGAACCCTCTTTTTGATGATGAAGAAATCATTTCTCCAAAGATTGATCCGCATTATTTCAATGCCGAGTCTAATCTTATCGAATCTTTGCTTAACCGTGATATTTTAATTGATTCTTCACCTAAGTTTGATTATCTTCTCGAGGATTCCCTCCGTGAACACGTCAAATGGATCCAATTCCACCAGGAATTGAGGAAGTCGACTTTGATCTAGAGGAAGAAATCCGTCTTGTTGAGAATTTTTTGTATGATAATTCATCTCCACGGCCGCCGGAAGAACTTAATTTGGAAATTGCTGATACGATTCTGGAGTCTCTCTCAACCTCTCCTATCCTCGTTGAGATAGGAGACCTCTCATTATGGAGGAGATTCGAATTATTTCTTGCTAACAAATACTCGAATGCCTAACCAGGGCATTGAGATACAATTATGACTCGGAGGGGATATTCGTTTCTTTGAGAATTTCTTAATAATGGATCCCTTCCCCTTCCTAAAAAGATTCATCTAACCTTGATCATATTTAAATGAATACCGTCACCTTCTCGTCCTCCTCCGAAACCACCGAATGTTGAGATTTGTTTTGATTTTGAGCCCGATGCGGGTGTTGTGACTACCAAAGTGGTGAAGGGTATTTCTGAACAATATGTTCTTATGCATAATATTTTGCCCACCCTTTCCACCTTTGATCCGGATTTGGACTTCACTCCTTCTCACGATTCCCTCGGATCCGAAAACAAGATTTTTGATCCAGGGATATTCATTGAAGTCCAATCCGAGAGACTTTTATCATGGGATGAATTTTTTATCTCATTCATCCATGATCATCTTTCTCCAGTGTTTGACACTTTGATTCCGTTTTCGTCCGAAAACGAGGACAAAGTGTTCAATCCTGGTATTCTCATTTCTCCTCTCTTATCTCATCGAGGCGAAATCATTTCAAATTTTTCTAAGAGCCCGATGATGATTTTTTTTTTTTTTTTTTTTTTTTTTTTTTTTTTTTTTTTTTTTTTTTGTTTTTTTTTTTTTTTTTTTTTTTTTTTTTTTTTTTTTTTTTTTTTTTTTTCCTTTCTGGAGGGGACATTCCTCACTATTTGGGGGGAATGTCCCATAACTCCATTTCTACCCCCGTTGAACCAAGCTCAATTATGGGGGATCAAAGTCAGGCTCAAGACTCGGTGAACAAAATAAGCACTTCTCGGGAGGCAACCCGTGTTTTTTCTTCTTTCTATTTTCTTGATTAATAAGTGAGTGTGTTATTTTATAGCCTAAGTGTGGGGGCGTGCTTCTTTCTATGGTAATGGGGATAGTTTTGCAGGATTTGTTTTTTTTATTTTTTTTTTTTCCTTAGATCATGAAGACCCATGATTGTTTTCAATCCTCCAATCATCCGGTCTTCGATCTTCTGGTTATTTTGGAATCCTCAATCCTGATCTTATATATATATGTGTTTCCCCTTTCACACTTGGAATTTTTTTTGCATTTTCCTTTTTCATTCCTAAGTGTGGGGGTAAAACTTGACATTTTTGAACATTGAGGCCAATGTTCCATTCTAAGTGTGGGGGGGATTTCTATCGAAATGTGATCTTACATGTGCCTTGCTGTGTCCCTTGCAACCCCGTTTTGACCAAAATTTTAAATATTTTTTTTGTTGTGTTGTCGAAAATAAAAAATAAAAAATAAAAAATTGTGTGTAGAAAAATGTTGAAAATATAAATAGTTAGTTGGATAAAAAAAATAATAAGTGTTTTGACACGAATGTAGGCTTTTCGTTGGTGAGAACGAAAATTAAATTTTGACCCGGCCGGTTTTATATCTTAGCTTTCTCCTTAACTTTATATAGATTGATTTTTGCTAATTTTTTATACAAGGAGCTATAAAAAGCGAGTCTAGCTTGAAAAAGCCAAGACTTTGCAAGTTCCCATAATTGATATTAAATAATGCCGAAGATCATCTATTAGAATAAAGATTTTTCCATCTATGTGACTTGTTAAAGTCCGATCTTAATTCGCTAGCTTAGTATTCACGAAGTTTCTTATTAGAAATTTTAAATTGTGAAGAACAAGAGTGATAAGTAGAGTATAAGTTATGATGCTAAACATAGATATGTTGATTACTTTAAGTGCTCATAAAAGGTAATTGGGGCTTTTGCTGCTCCCAATCAGCTGAATAAACGTATAAAATAATTGTTGAATAAATGAAAGTTTCTTTGGTTTTTTGTGATTCTTTAGTTTAGATCACTATCGAGAGATTCTGTTCCTGGTGAAAGTAAGGACACATCGCAGTTTTGTCAGTGTTGTGGTAAATAGACACGCTGGAGCCATGGTTCGGCATCGCATACCGATGTGGCAGTTGTTAAAAGACCACAGGACTTGACATTTAGTGCTATAATTAATAATTAATAGAACAATAAAACCGAAGGCCGAAATAAGACATCTGGATCATAGGTCGGCACTGCAACCGATGTATAGTCCCTTTAAAGGGTGGAGGTAATAAAATATAAAATTGAGGGCTGATAAAAGCATACTACCTTCTTGCGTCTCACGAACCGATGTGGTAGTCATCAAAAAAGGCACAAAGCCAAACAATAATCCGAGACTGCTAAAAGTTTGCTGCATCTTGCCGGCTCACAACCGATGATGCAGCCTTCCTAAAAGGTGGAGTAAATTACCGAGTCGAAATCTGTTTGCTGCATCTTGCCGGCTCACAACTAATGTTGCGGCCTTCTAAAGGACCGAGGTTTAATATTGTTGCAATAATAAGAAGAATAAAGCCAAATTTTGACTTCGGGGTTATCTAAATAAAGCCTCCGTCTCTGGACTCGTAGTTGAGTTGTTGCGGATGGAAATAAAAAGATAACCCTAAAATTCATGCGAAATTAGAACCTTTAAGTGTGGACCTTATTCTCACCCACAGTTCGTCTCTTTAGTATATGGATTTCAAGCTATAATTTCTAAACCCGGCAACCCGGTTTTACTTACTATTAATTAATAAGGACATATTTAGTTGTCCACCATAATAATAATAAAATCCTTTAGAGGAAATTAGAATAAAGGAGGAAAAGTAAGTACACAATTAGCTTTTATGAGTAGTGTTAGCATCATAACATTTATTTTGCAATGATCTTGTTTTTAAGCTTGGCTTGGAGAGGTGAAAGTCGGTGATGGTGAAAGATCCCGACCAACGAGTTTTAAGCTTTCCCGAGAATATCTTTAGATGAGAGTTGAAGAGTAAAACTCGATCACCAACATTGAAAATGCGGTTTTTGATCTTAGAGTCGTGAAGCTTCTTCGTCCTCTCTTTATATATCAAAGAATTTTCGTAAGCTTGATCACGAAGCTCATTAAGTTCATTAAGTTGAAGCTTTCGGTGATCACCCACGGTTTGAAGATCGAAATTAGTGTGTTTCAAAGCACAATATGCTTTATGCTCTAACTCGATAGGTAAATGGCAAGACTTTCCGTACACTAGTTTGTAAGGAGTACAACGAATTGGTGTTTGATATTTGCTAAAACACACATCTTTTGTACCCCGTAAAACACTATAAAATGGACTAAAAATACTAAAATATGCTTAATTTTGTTGCAAATATGTTTGTTTGGTATTTTTATGTCTTGCAGGTAAAAGGATTGAAAACGGTGCAAAAACGAGAATTATTAGGCTCAATTTGGTCAAGTCTTATTATTACTCAAGTTAAGATGAAGTCGTGAAAAGTCCCCAAGCATGCCATTAGAAAGAGCACGGAAAAACGAGTCCAACGGTGCCATCGGATCTTGTTGGGCTAGCCCGTCACCCATTCAAATGAACCAGGCCAGCCTATGGATAACTTGAGCCCAATGTTAGCCCAACAAGGAAATTTGCAAATTCTGTTTATATATATACATGTGACGTGTGCATCATGAATGGGTCACATGACCTCAAATTAAATAAAAAAGGATCATGTGCCATAGCACTAATTTTGGATGGCAAATAGAATTTCGACATGTGGCTAGGGAATTTCATTTCATTTCACACTTCAATTTTAAAACAGACGGAGGAAGCGTTCAAAGTAAGCAGATGGGAATCCCATGTGTCAAAAGGCTATTGGGTCAGCTACGTGTTCCAGTCTGAGGTGGCATTTTCCACGCCAATGATTGGCAAATGATGACTCAATAATGGGACCGATTTTACAAAATTAGCCCCTCACACCCCCTTTATAAACCATATGCTCCCCTCTATTTTGGAGGAGTTAGGAATTAGTTTTTTTTTAGTTTTTCTCTTTAGATTTCAACTTATTTTTAGATTAGTTTAGCTTATTTTAAAATTTCTGGCTTATTGTACAAGTTTTGTTAGCAAGCTTATTAAGATTTTGTATTGAGTATGGTTCGAGATTAATAGAAATCATGGTTTACTTATTTTTGTTGCTTAAATTGTTTTTCTTTCTAACTTTACAAAATGAGCTTATCAAATAAGCATTTCTGGAGTTCATTCCTTCTGCTTATTCCCTTCAAATCTCTTTAGAGGCTTTAAAATCATCTCCAATAAGCTTTCAAAACCTTATTCGATTTTGTTCTATAAGTTTTAAAAGATTTCGGAGGTAATAAGCTCGTATGAACTCGGATCTTGTTTATTATTGTGCTTATTTTGTTTCAGTGTTGTTAGAAGCTCCTATTTTCCGAAAAGATAAGCTTCTAAATAGCTTATTTGATTTAGAGTGAGCTTAAATAGCTAGATCAAACTTTTGTTAACTTGTTTGCTTATTCGTTTAATCATTTGTTTCGTTTATGTGCTTATTGCTTATTCAAAGTCCTTGTTGTTGTGTTCAATTGTTTATTGATTAGTTGAGTGCTAATTTCGTTTATTTTTTTTAGCTTATTTAGTCGGTTAGATATGAATCAAGGTTGTTAGATCTCATTTCAACATGCTTAATGAAATAATGTTTGTTTTCCAAAATGCTATTCATCTCGAAAATGTTTGTGGATTAGCTCCTAATTAGCTTATTATCGGTTTCTTTTTGTTAATCTTTTTAATGTTGTTAGGATGACTAATTGGTAACTGATTTAGCTTATTAGTTTTATTTAAAGGTTCTAATATAAATTAGCTTATTTAGCTAGTACTTAATCGAGTATAATTTGTTTAGCGTGTCGTTTAGATTTGTCATCTTAAAAGCTAGTTTATTCCTCATTTTAAATAAGTTGTGCTAATGTGACTCAATTTGTAGGCTTTTCGTTTGCTTCAGCTCGTCAAAATTTGTTATATGAGATTGCTAAAAATCATTAACTGCACTCATTGGATTTTTGGCCATATTTAGTTATCTCAATCAATAGGGACACATTCGTTTGGTTTGTAGAATTCGTATTTGTGGCCTCATTTGATTTAGTGAACTTGGGCTTCATTTTGTTGTGATCAGTTGGGACATTATTTACATGTGGGCCAATTTACACTAATAGGATGCGTTTTGTTTGTTGAAATCTAAATGGGCCAAAAGGTTAAATGTAACAAATTTAGTGTAATTGCAATTGTTAACTGTTTAATGTTTAACAGTTTTTGTGATTTTTGTACCGGTCATCTCATGAGGCGCGGAGCTTAAGGGTTTATTTAGCTAGACCGAATTTGATTATTTGTTTTAGCTAAATAAATCGGGTGGTTTACGTTTAATTGCGGGTCTTCAATTCGGTTTCATTTTCTATCCTTTTTCAATTAATTAGTATAGCTTATTTTTTTTAAATGTTTAGTTTTGTTTGTTTAATCATTATGAGTAGCGAGTAGTTTAATTAGTGCTTGTTAAGTGATATAGTGATTTGGGAATTAAGTGTGGATTTGAAAAAGAGTTTAATTAATAAATAAAATTCGATTATTTAGATTTATAGTTTGAATGTTTCAAAGGGCAAAAGCCAGAGAAATAGTCAAACTATTTATCTAGTAATTAATATCTTTTTGAGAGATTTTTGTCAAAATAAACCAACGTTGTGAGAAAATTATATTTTCTAAGGATTATAATTCGTTAATAAGCCTTAATTCACACTTAATGAAATTTTTCACGTCACTTAGCAAGCATATTTGTCATTTATATCTTTTAGATCAATTTTAGTATAATCTTGTAGTTTTAAATCTTAGAATTAATATTAGTTTAATTTTTAGTATAAAAATAGTTTAAAACCAAAACCAAAAACTTGAATGACAATCAAGCCCGATTTACAACTTGAACGTAGATTTCCATTCACCTCTCACCGAGAAAAACGATACCCGTGTTGATTACTTATTATTCTTTCCTAAGAATAATTTGTATGATACTTTGCTTGCGTATACGTATATGTTTTATAAATATATATATTATATCTGAGGGTTTATTTGATAAACGAGTTGAAAACGACAAACATCAAAATGGCGCCGCTGCCGGGGATTTGTGATTAAGATTCCTTCGTTTGCATTTGTCGATCGTGGTTTGAAGAACCTTTCGTCTTCGAAAGTTACGCTTTTGAAAAAATCAAAAATACAAAAAAACTAAAAATATATGAAAAGTAAAAAATATTTTTCTTTTCTTTTTAGTATAAGTAGAAGATTAATAAATAAGAAAAATACAAAAATATTTGCTCTTTCGGATTTTTCGATTTTTCTTGTGAATTCGTAAATTTAAGAAATAAAAAGTTTTACAAAGTTGGTACAAGAACACCAACAAATAATACTTTCAACTGAAGTATTATCCATCAATAAGTTTCCGAACCAAAGATTCAATTTTTTTACCATTTGTGTCACTTACGAAAAAGGCGCACTGCTTTTGTAAAGAGAGTTACCCTAAGTTTGTTGATTATTCGGTAAACAAAAATATTTTCTTTTCTCATTTCTTTTATCAATTTTTGTTTGCTTAGTGCATGCGCACTAGAAATTCCAATTTTCCAAATAATTCGAACGTAACCATTCTGAGACGTCGAAATAAAGGACGTGCTCAAAACATAGTCAAACCCGAGCTTCGTACTATCGTTGAAGTTGCACCAATGGCGGAACGTACAATGGAAGAGCTACTTCGTGCACCCACGGAAGGGTATGGAGAAGCTATCGTTTTACCGGAAATTAATGCTGATCACTTTGAAATTAAGACGAATTTGTTACAACTATGAGAGGGAAAATCCCCACGCTCATATTAATAGTTTCAAAAGGATTACCTCGACTTTACGATTTAGGGATGTACTCACTCGAGGGGGCCGCTAGATTGTGGTACGAGAAAGAACCACCTAATTCGATCTTGACTTGGGAGGATCTCGTAA
>BQNB010087181.1:0-21674 GCA_026074375.1 Tanacetum coccineum
TAAATATAATATAATATACTTATAAATATATATAATAAGGATAAGAATCAAAAATCTCTCAATGTAGTAAACCAGAAGTATGATTCCTAGGTCGTTATCCCCAAAGAGGAATGCAATTGAAAGTCAAGAGGCATTTTGAGAATCGATGCTTGAATGAAACAAGATTATGATTGGATTTCTAAAGCTACAGGAAAATTAAGGCAAACACATAAAAACAATTAAGGGAAAACAAACTTTAACTAAAAACGAAAACCGAGAATCCTAAAACGCGACCTAAAAACCCTAAATTATCAAAATTAAGTCCTAAAATGATCTTTTTGGTTTTTATAAGTCTTAATTGACTAAAAAGCTAGAACAAAAAAAACTAGACCAAAAATGGAAGAGATTAGGGCTTAAAAACACTAAAAACGTAAACGGGATTCAATCCCGTTGTTTAAAAAATCAAATTTTGCAACTTTAACCCTACGAAAGCAAATCTAATTTTCCTAAGTCCTAAATGTTAAAAAAAAATTCTAAAAAAGAATTATATTTTTTTGACTTTTTTATAATTTTTTATAAATTAAAAACGATTTTAATGAAATTAAAAGTTTAAAAATACTAAAATATTTATAAAAATTCTGAAAAAATTAGCAAAAATAGCTTGAACCATGAAGAATCTAATAAAAAAAACACGGGTTAAACTACTATAAAGGATTAATTTTGCAAACTAAAATCGAAAAAGTCCCCAGGGTAAGTGGTAGTGTGTGTGTTGTGTAAAACGTTTGGTGAGTACGGGTGAGGTCTCGGGTTCGAGCCTTGCTCACCTGGGACTTCCCCCCAACTCCCCAATGTTTTTTATTTTCCATTTTTTTACAACTTTTTAAAAGACTAAAAAATAAGCACTTTTACACAAACACCTTTTTTACAAATCACAAATAAGCACTAAAATAAGCTGAAAAAAGACAGAATAAGCCTAAACTTCATTAAGACTTAAAATGGCTAACTGTTAAGCTAATTGGGCACAAATAAGCAAACCACAAAGAGAAATAAGCTAAGGCAGATGATAAGCTATCTCTAAAAAGAACTCTTGAACAAAAATAAGCGACTACAATAAGCTAGAATGACAGAATAATCAAAAAGCTATAAAACTTAGAATTTTTAAGCTAAAAGGCAAATAAGCTAAAATAAGCTCTAAACTAAAGGAAAATAAGCTAAAGGGGACTTATACTAACCTAAAAAGCTATACTAACCTAGAATAAGCAAATACAATAAGCTAATAAGCCTAAATAAGCAAATTAGCTTTTTGGCCAAAACTGTTAAGCAAACAGCCTAAGGGCTATTTTCTAGCTTATTTTTAAGCTAGGAAACAGATCCTTATGGCTTATTGGCTTATACCACTAAAAAGATTGGCCAAAAAGCTACAATAAGCAACAATGAAAAAGCAGTTTGAAATTCAGATAAGCACTTAAAAAACTTCATGAAAAAGCTATCTCACACTGTTTTGACACTTAGACAATTTTTTGCAAACTTTTGTAATCTTAACAAAACACCAATTTTGAGCTTAAAAATAAGCACCTAAACAGATCCTTATGACTATATAACCTACAAACAGATTTAGATTTTACCTCAAAGAACAAGTAACAAGATTCAAAAGAGAGTTTGAAATTATGAATAAGCCACAATAATCAATTGAAAAAGCTGTTTCTTCTTTTTTCAATACTTTGTTAAAAATTGACAGATTTGGACAAATGCAAAAACAACAATTGCAGACCTAATGTTTTGGTTCAAAACTTGTTTTTAACAGTTAGAGAAGCATAAAAAATAATCTCAAACACTCAATACGCAAAGATCAAACCAAATTAACTGATTTGTATACCAAAATTCTCACAGTTTCAAGCATCATTTGCATAAGACCTTAAAATGAACTTTTAAACCTTGAAAACCTCAAAAACAGATTAAGACTACTAAATTAAGCTAGTTAAATATGACTTAGTGACCCAAATGGTTTTTTAAATCATTTGACCCATTTTCACCCTTAAGCCAAACACCCCTTTAAACTTTTAATATCAATTTTTAGCTTGGATTCCAAGGTTTTAAGCAAAGTTTGGTGAAAACAGATGAAAAATAGGAAATAATAAGCAAAGATAAGCAAAAGGCATACAAAGATAAGCACTAAATAAGCAAGAGAAAAATAAGCAGATTCAAAGGCAATACTTGACAGATTTGAACAAAGACTTAAATAAAAGACATATAAACATTAAACAAAGACAATAAGCATAAAACTAACATAGGCAAGCATAAATAAGCAAATAAAAACAGACAATATGCAAGAATAAGCAGTTGAATAGTAAATAAGCTAAAAACTTAAATCCAATTTGAGTGTCCTCCAAGCCAAATGATCATAGCCCTTAAATCTTTATCTTGTTCTCATGACGAATAGGGATGCAAAGGATTGCCAAGGTGGCAATTGGTAGAATAAGGTGTGAGGTGTGTAGACAAAGTGGAGAAGAAAGTAGAATAGTGTTGGTCTGTTATTTGGCGGGTAGTGGAGACAGGGCAACCAAAAAGATGTACAGTTGTTCCCGCCAAGGCTATCAAACTCGCGAGTTTACACGTAAGATCGTACGATCTTACGTGTCCACCTGATAAAATCGTGTAGGATCGATGAAAACTTAAATTTTCATTAATTCATAAAAAGTTACAATATTAAAAATTACACTACTTAAGCTAAAAAAACATTCACTCACTGCTTCCAAGGGCTTACAAATGCCTCTAATTATACTAAAACTAGGAAGGTTCTAGGTCTTGGTTCTTCTTGTTGTCTTCCCACTGTGTTTCTTTTGTGAGAGACTGGGCAGCTATTTTTCTTGTGTGAGAGAGGTCACAAAACTTTGGTATTTTAAATTTGAACTTTGACATTTTCAAGAAGATATTATATAAATTTATATTTGATGATGAGTAGAAATAAAAATAGTTTAACTCGTTTATCCGTTGCTTACAGAACATGATAAATTGGTAGGATCTTACGATCTCGATCCGATTTTACGATCTCGATCTTGCAAAGACAAAAACGATCCCAGGTGGGATCGCGATCTTGACAGCCTTGGTTCCCGCTATTTTTGAAAGTTTGGGAAATGGGCAAGAATGGTCCCTGAAAGTGTATAAGTGTATTGCAGGGATAGTCCTTGTTTTGTGCATCTTTGGTCCTTGGAGTTTGGGTTGGGTTTGCACCGTTAGTTAAGTTTAAAAGGGTAACGGGAGTGGAGTTATAAGGGGTGGTGATGGGCTTGTTGTTGGGCCGGTGTTAAAAAGAAGGGTGTTGGGCTTTTATAAGGATTAAGGGTTTATAAAGATTTAGTATTTAAATGGGCTGACCCGGGCCCACTAGGTGGGTACGGGTGGGCCTATTTTTGGCAATTCAGGTTTTCGGGTTCTGTTTTTTTAATGCTCTTTCCAATGCCTCATCTCGGGGTTGACTTTGACTTTGACTTTTTCGTTGACTTTGATTTTGTCTTTCCGACTTCTCACGGTCTTTCCGTTCTCGTGCTCGATTTTGTCGTTTTGGCTTTGATTTTTGTCCTTTTCTTGGATATCCGTTACCTGCATAATACAAATGCAAAACATACAAATACAATGTATTTTTGGTACGTTTTTAGTCATTTAAGTCCGGTTTTAGTGGTCAAAGGTATGTGTAATTAAACACGTACCATTACTCGTAATCATAAATCATCAATTCATACGTCAACATCTTTCAACGTCTCATGTTTTCTTCAACAACAAATCTAAGTTCGCACCCGACCTAAATCACTAAAGGTATGAACAAACAAACTTTAATTTGTTGAATGATCAAAGAAATTTTTTATTTTTCCAAACCTTACATTTTTTTATAAAATGGGACAAACATTTTTAAAAAACATATACAAAACATTTTTGTATTTATAAGAAATGTTTTATTCAAAATAAATATTTTGAATTCAAATTTTCTACCCAAAAACGGCTAGAAAGTTCTAGAAAAACCTTCCCCACAAAAGGACAAAAAAAGGAGCGTCTGAAAAATGGGCGGCCCCCTTAATTAATTAAGGGGACCGGCCATAATTAAGGGGACCGCCCTTGTATAATTAAGGGGACCGCCCAAATAAAAAATTAATATTTTTTCTTATAAATAGTGGACTGTTTCCACAGATTTTCTCACTTCTTTACACATAGTTTTCTCAGATCTAAAACCTCACTTCCAACCCTTTCCTTTGATCAATTAACTTATTATAAGTATGTTTAAAATGTAATCCAATCATCCATTCATTCAAGTACAAGAGAAGAACTCTCGTTATCGTCAAGATACGAAGTTATGTAGTTAGTGCATTTGTGACATGTTTTGCATTCATAATGTATAGATCGAGTCCATGTATTCCAAACTTATGTAATAGTTATATCATGGTGTGTATAGTTGTTAGATCGTGGTGATCATAGGAAGTTTAGATAGATAGGTGTGAAAGTAGAAGTGAAGTAGTGAAGTAGTGTAATGTTAATGTTAGCATAACTATTTTTGCTTTATGAAAGGTATGTGTTAATGTTGTATCATACTCCTTGGTGTGTTGTTACTAGTTGTAAAACTAGTAATATTTGAAGAATAATGTTTATGTCTTATACTTGCTAAGCGTTTTGCTTACAAATGTTAGTTACTATGTTTTGTAGGATCTAGTGGTGTGGATAAAGGTAAAGAGAAGTAGTAGATCATTGATTGAAGTAGAACAGCATTTCAGTAAGTAGAAGACTTCTTTTGGATTAAGGAAGAAATAAAGTTGAAGCCCCGAGAGTCTTTTGTCGTATTTGGGTATAACCTTTTGTCAACTCTTGGTGTTTCGTCTTTTAAGCCTTAATGATATGTTTATGAGTCCTTGTATGGTTTATTTGGGTTAAAGTTTCATGAAAACAATGTAGTAACTTGATGTAGTAATGTTAAGGAGTGTTTGGCAAAATGTGAATATTGTGTGTTGGTTTGTGTTGTTGTAAATCGATGTATTACTATGTGTATACAACTCGTATGAACACTCATCATATTGTGTCACTCTTGATCGGTAATTTGATACGAAACATTTTAAGATTTTAAATGGAAACATATTCACCCCCCTTTACGATTTCTACAGTTTCTATTGTTGGTATAAATGTAGTCTGCTACTCCAACTCCCAAGTGGGAGTTGTTAGAATATGGTAGTTGGATACACATGTTATACGACTAAGAAATACGTGAGCCTATTGAGGGTACACACGTTAAGACACAAAGAGTACGTTTATTATGTAATTAATGTATATACTTGTTATATATTTATTAATTATGTAATATGTTTCACAAAATATATTTTGCGGATTGTTAGTTTAACCGTTAGACGTTATAAACTAATTAATACGCGTTAAATAGAAAGAGAAGGACCTAGATGTCGAAAACAAAAACCCTTGTCCTCCTCCCTATAGTGGCATATTTTAGGAAGGGACTAGAAGGGGGTCCAAGTGTCGTTTTTCGAAAAGTGATGGAGTGTTTGACAACAACTTGGAGAGCAAGTTTAGTGGGTGTATAAACACCTATTGGGTGCTCATAATTTCCTACGACACTCAACCCATTTAAAAATCATCTCTAACCGAAATCCTTTTTGGTTTTCGTTTCTCTTCCCACACACAAAACATATGACGATATATACACCCACATATGAAAATCCTTAAATCCTATTCGTAGGTCAACATTGGTAGGCATGCATGTATCTGTTCGTCACATACATGCATCGCATGATTATTTTATGATTGTCACATACATGCATATTCTACGTGCATGTATAATCTCATATGCTATCGTCCCTTATGTTTTATCATGTGATCGGATCTTAAACTTTTTAGGGTTATCATGTTTAATCAAGAACACCAAACCCTAGTTTGTTTGTGGTGTTATTCGTGAAGTAATGACTAGCATTGTTGCGTGCTTGTTTGACGTGTTGTGTGAGCAACCGTAGAGGTGGTAATTTAATCACTAAAGATTTCAAGATCAAGATTCTCGTTTATTGACTTTTGTCATTAAACATAAAGGTTAGTATTACTTACTTTATTTGTATGTTAATTCTTAATGTCAAACTAGATCCATCCGCTACGTACTTGTAGTAAATGGTTTACTAGTTTATTAAATCCCAACATAATTGACATTTCTTTCTCCTTGACATTTCAATTAGACGGTTCTAGCTATAGGAATAGGTCTACACGGTGATAAAGAAAAAAGAGAAGTTAAAGAAAGTCTATGATTATATGATTATGTGACAATTGTGCTTTGAGCAGGTTAGTCAAACTGTTGGTATTGACTTGAGTTTCAGTATGTGTTATGATAATTATGTGTTTATGTGATCTTATGTGAGTTGGTTACAAATCCATTGAGCGTGATCGTCAAAATGTTTTATGGTATTTAGTTATCTATAACACGGTTATGTGTTGAGCTCTCTAATGCAACTTGTAATGGTTGTGCAACTAGTAAATGGTGTGATATTTCTTTTCCTCTTTTTACTTCGTATGAGCATTGGAAATGTTAGTTTACTTTGTGGCAGGTGTTTAAAGAGAAGTCTCAATGCTTATCAGTTATTTTTCTTCTTCTTTTCGGTGGCTTTAGAGGTATCGCAATAGTGTTACTTTTTGTTTACACCCGATGAGGAAAAGTGACATTTTCGACAACATTCTCCTTTCCTCATATTATTGGCTTCATCATAGGGGTCACATGACCTGCAATTGGATTGACTGGCTTAAATCCCCTATGCTTCTCTCGAGTAATGGTTTGGGATGACATTTGTTTTCTTATCCTCTCGTGTTCCCCGAGGCTTGTTTGGGGTTGCATCAAAAATAATCTGGAGTAAAAAACCAGTGTCTCGGCCTCCGTGAGCGAGGATTTTTCTCTTAATCTGTATAGGCAAGATTTTTTTAATCCTTTTTATAGCCCTCGTAGTTAAAGCCTTGAGAAGATCCTAGTATAGGTTTTTTTTGCTTATTTCTAGTATTGTATTTGGACTTTTCTGGCTTCTAACGCCTTGCTAGTAGCCTTGTATTAGTATAATTATCTTTTGCCGTTCAAAAAAAACAAAGCAATGCATTAGTCGTAATCACTTATTTTAAGATCAAATAAAGAACCCAATTCTATTTCTTTAAAAAGATAAATATAAAAACTGGTCGTCACGATCCTTTTTAAAAGATAAATACCTAAAACCCATTTTCAGTTGCGTCGTATCATGACGTCCGTTTTAAGCCAATCATGGTTGTGAGCAAGAAGAGCGGTTGTGCATGTTTGATTCCCCTCCTCCCAGTCGTGGTTCAATTATTCTTGAGGATGTAAAAAGTGTCGCAATGTCTCGTCGTGTTAATGTTTCTTAGTTTTTTTGGGGTTATCCCCTCTACTGCATCAAAAAATAAGATATATATATATATCAAAAATCATGAAAATCTATCCATTTTAAAGGTTAAGGGCCCGTTTGTTTCTTGGGTTTAGATTAAAGCATATCCGTTTTTAAAGGTTAAGGCCCGTGTTTGTTTCTTGGGTTTTAGATTTATAATGTTAATGGGCTCATTACTTATACTTTGGTATGTTTGGTACAATTTTTAAAACCACAATATGGATGCTTTCAATCTCCAGTAAACTCGATCCGGAATGACAATAGGTAGGTTTTATGAACATCGTTGTAAAGTTTTTGTCTTATTTTTTATTAAACAGCAATATATTTTTCTTCTTTTTCATTTTTTTTGTTTTTATATTTTTTTATTCAAAGAATATTTTTAAAATCAATTTTTAATACAAAATTGTATTATATTTTTTCTCTCCTATTTTTTTTAAACCCACCTCAAATTCAAATCATATACCAAATCCAAATCATATTCCAAACCCATCAATAAAACAAACGGACCGTAAATACCTAAAAAATGGTCAATCACATCAAAACTAAAGTTAATTTCTTTAAAAAGATATTTTATATGCTTCCTCCACCCTAAAATATATGTCCATCTTTTTAATTTGGGACGTCTCATAAATAAATGGTCATTTTGTGTTTCTACCAATTAGAATGAATTTTAGCAGGTAGTGATATATTTGATTGAAGCTAGTGTAGTTAGTGAGAAATTTTAAAATTATGTGCAAAATGAAAGTGAACATTTACTTTGTGAAAGATAAATAAGCAGGGGTGTCAAAAAAATCCAACCCGACCCAAACAAGAACCCGATTAAGCTGAATTGGGTCGGGTTATTTGGGTCAATAATTTTATTTGGGTTATTTGGTTCAATTCGTGGAACCTAAATACTAAATAGAATTGAGTATCATGCTTATAATATTTGGCTAATTCGGGTTCAAGTCGATCCGATTGATCATTGTAAATGGTTTTTTATATAACTCTTATAAATTACAATTTAAACAAGTACAAATATGCAATTTTCTTATATTTTTCTCATTTTTAGGTTGACTCAACCCGACTAACTAAAATTCAAACAAAATCAAGTTTGAGATATGTATATGTACGTATATATAGTGTTGGAAACGTGACAGAGTACTATACTACTGCGAGTATTTTAGAGGCTATGATGATTAAATGTGAAATGGGTCGAATCGAGTCAAGTTGAGATTATCCGTATCTTGGCTTGGCAAATCATTGCAGCCATGGCGGATTTATTCTCTTGATCTGATGGTATAACAGATCTGAGCCTCATTTTTATTAAAAAAAAGTATGGAACATGCAACTTGGTAGTTGGTACTTCACTTTGAAAGATTTTTGTGCTTTTTAAACATTTTTTTTCTTCTTTTGGTGTTACATGGGTTTTTTTAATAGTAAATTATAGTCTTCTTTTAGGGAGATGATATGCACACCACACAAAGTGATGTGCACACCACAAAATCACATGTGTGATGCATATGGTACAACACCACATATGCATTTTTGTGGTGTGCACACAAATACTAAAAGGCGCACAGATTGATATCATTGTCATTACCTACAAGGGTTTTTTTTTTTTTGAAATAACACAACCACAAAAGAATACAAAACCAACAAGCCACATCAGGTAACAAGGATACAAAACCAAACAACTGCCACTATTTTTTTTTTTCCCCCCCCCCCCCCCCCCCCCCCCCCCCCCCCCCCGGCGCCGAAGGAACAAAACTAAGAAAATGAAAACATCTTAACAACACTAAAGAATCATTACACCACACATACGGTCCCTCACAACCTCAACAATACCCAAAACAAACACATGAGTTATGTGAGAGATCAGGCAAAAGCAAACGTATATAGACTTGAGATCCTCGTTGTCACATGGCAAAAATGATCAAACCTCATTGAACATGAGCTACACCTTAGACAATACCACAATTTTGAGGTCTCCTAATCCACTTTTCCCACTCTAATTTTATACTCTTGGACCTTCTATTTATCCACTCATGACTTTAATTGTACATCTTGAAACAATCTCACTATGTTACCACATGTCCCTCTAAATACTTGATCGTTTCTGCGTTTCCATATTAAATATCCAGCAACACGTAGCACCACATTTCACACTTTACGGGACACTTTATCCACCACAAGGCCACCCTTATGGCTAAATAAATCTCTAACAGTAAATACATTAACTGACCCCATCCCCCACCAAGTAAAAATCATCTCCCAAACACGCATTGCATCCTCACACGCCTACAAGGGGTTTTCTTACTAACTGAAAACCATCTTTTGTTTAAAAAAAACAGTACTCGACGAGATCAACTATATGTTGGGTTGAGTTCTTGAGAGATGATGGAAACAAAACTTGTTCTATGCCGAGTCGGTTGATAAATGAATACATTTTTTGTTACTAGCATGTACCCGCCCGCTCAAAGCAGCGGTTAGAGAGAATTAAAAATCAAAAAACTAAAAATTATTAATAATATTTCATATCAGTATTTATAAAATTATTATTACTATTTATTATTATTATTATTATAAAGATGACATTGTGTCACCCGTTTGTACTTTAACAATGTCATCTTTTCACATCTACCAATACTCTTTTGACTACTTTACACACATCTCAAATTCAACGCTTCACAAGTCAAAACCAACTTTTAATTCACAAGGAAACAACATATCATTATCCAAAACATCCTACAACCATAACAACTACTCGTAATATTAAAAAGAGAGGTTATGTATTCACGGCTGAAACAACAGCTTACGGCGATACATGCGGTGGCAGCAAAAGATCTACAACATTCATTAATAAAAAATGTTATGACAACTCATTTTATATAAATAAATAAAAACCTTCAAAAAAAAGTTACCAACTCATTTCTCGGTGAAGATGAAGCATTTTCTAGCGAAGTCATATTATCTACGGTGAAGTTAAAATC
Source organism: Tanacetum coccineum (assembly GCA_026074375.1). Taxonomy (NCBI): domain Eukaryota; kingdom Viridiplantae; phylum Streptophyta; class Magnoliopsida; order Asterales; family Asteraceae; genus Tanacetum; species Tanacetum coccineum. Next base: position 10,364 of record BQNB010087181.1, read on the forward strand.
ACAATAGTCAAAGGAAGGAGTATGGTGGCTTAGGGGGCTCGCCACATCCGACGTGGCTTCGTCATACCCCTCGCCACATACTCAAAGCTGCCAACACTCTAAAACCTTAAATCTCGCCATAGACGGACGAGAGATAAGCACAAAAGAATATTAAACGGTTTGATTTTAAAATCGAACCGTTGTGGTATAAAAAAATTAATTTTTTAAATTATACCCTCTTTTAAATACCACTTTTTTTACCAAATTTTTTCACACATAATTCCAAACAAAAATTATAACATATAACTTGTTAAGTTTTTTAAATGGCTTGTCTCGTTTTTTTTCATTTTACGACTGCTGAGTTGAATGCTTTTAGTTCAAAAACTAATTGACGAAGATAAGAGTCGTCAGAACGCGATTCTGGATTTAGCCCTGCAATTTGAAAAATCATGGCATTGCTAAAGGACGATTTAGCAAAAGGATTACGAGAGAGAATGTATAACATTTCACAGAGAGTCGTGCATCTTGATCGACATTTCTTAAATGATGGTTTGATAAAGATTACGAGTGCAAATTTCAATGGTATGGAAAGACGGGCAAAACTAGAAAAAACATATGGAATGCTAAGTTTTGCTTGGCTACTGGCTAATTACTACTACCGCCTCACAAGAAAGTTGTTGGGTGTTGTCATCCAGGTGATTTAATCTTACTGAGGAATGAGTACATCAACTACATCTAGGATGAAGAAGCTTAAGAGAAAACATTAGAAGAAAAAGACGAGAAGAGAAAATTAGGCAAAAACAAGTTGATGATGATGAATTCTTTTTGAAACTATTGGGGTGGTGAGATATGATTCAGAATACGAGTCATCAGATTAGGAACTATTTTAGTGTAATGTTTTAATTGTTTTTTTAATGTAATGTTTTAAATAAAGTGTAATGTTTGAATTCTAACGGCTAGTTTTCCGTTATAAATACATTCTCCATCTCCTCATTATAACACACAACTTCTTATCCAACTCTCTCAAATGGCTTCCAATTTCAATAACGAAAATGATCCATGGGAATACAATCTTGATATAGTGATTCCGATCTTCGCATTTAACTTTTGTTTTGCTGTTCGTCTAGTGAGCGAGTGTTGAACCATCTCCATACAACCAAATCCAGTACATAATACCGGTCTGCGGTTAATTGATAGCTCTCTAGTAGCACATGTGTTGAACCATCTTCCTCAACCCCAAATCCAGCTAGGATAATACCCGGTCCTGCGGGTGTTGTTTAGCGCGCCAAGCTGCTTAGAGAAAATGTTTTTATTCTTGATTCTGATGGGGCTTTAATGTCGACCCAAGAATACATGCAGAAGGTTATTGAGGATGTGGGTGAGGATGATGATTTTAACAGTGGGCGTGGTAAGTTGCCACTAATTATGTGATTGCTACCGGTGGACTGTAACTGGGATGTTTAGGGGACATCAATTAAACTTCTAAAAAAAGAAAACTTGGCAGTTGTTACTAATTAGTCAAGTCTGTCTCTCCGAATGTACTTGGTGATCTCAACGTTACTATGAAAGATCTCTCAAGAACAATACCTGGAACAATACATCACAAAGTCATTGGCGAGGGTGGTAATGGAAAAGATATTACTGTGGGAGTGTATAATTACTGGTATTGTCATTGTTTTTACTCTAATCCATCTGAGCTAATTACCTTAACAATTACAAGTGAAAAGTCGGTTACGTTTCCGTAAGGATACGGTTTCATTAGTTTAACATTATTATGTAATGTTTTTTTATAAATTCCGTATTGTAGTTTAAATTCCGTATTGTATTTTTAAATTCCGTATTGTATTGCAAAATTACATATGTTTGTATTATTAATTTAAATGAAATGAATTATGTTTGTATTAAAAAAAATGGAAAAAAAATAAAATTGTGGGTGGTTGGGCCAAAGTGAGGAGATAGCGGTGTCTTATGAGTGAAGAGGTATTTTTAAGTGGTAGTGAAATGCTGATGTGACAGACTGTGAGGCCCAAATAAAGAGCTATGGCTTGTCACCATACTTCTTCCTCTCACACAAGTCTTGAGTTCTGCATGTGTTTTAACACAAAAAAACTATAAAACCACTCTAATAAACTTGTCAAATATGTAGGTCTACAATAAATAAGAGTTAAATTTTTGTGGTGTTCGGGATATTTCAGTAAAGGCGGCGTTGGCAGTGGTTGTGTGTTCCGGTGGTGGGGTTTTCAGTGGTTGTACGTTCTGGTGGTGGCGCAGGTTTCGACGGTGATGAGGTGTCACGATGGTGATGGTCGGGGTTTAGTGGTGGTGGTCGGTTATTGTTTATGGTGGACTGTTATTGTTATAGTAATGGGGTTTGTGGCGGCCAAAGGTGAGGTGGTGGCAGAGGCTGAGGGGGAGCAAAACCCAGGCGAAGGGTTGTTATTTGAGAGAGAAAAAATAAGGATTTTTGTGTGTGTGCAAATATGGGTTGCGTGAATTTTTTATTTGTCTTTTATAGCTCGTTGGCTCGGAGTATGGTTCGGATGTCTGAAACTGAAAGTGTAGGTTTGGAGTTAGGTAAGGGATATACACCCTTTATAAGACCATATATATGTTTATTCATAACCTCACACAACCCAATCTCTTATTAAAATATTATTTTCTCTTTTTCCACTATACACCAATTCATAAACAATCTATTTAGGCTGCCCACTATGGATGTAGGTCGCTACCTACATTTTCCGGCGTCACATCAGGTTTATCTCTCCGACGACCTACAAGTGACCTAGTGCCACTATGAGGCGACCTTCATTTTTTTTTTACTTCAATTAACTTTCTTATAATATATTAAAAAATTACATTATAATAAAAGAAAAGTAATAATATTCAAATAAAATTAAAATTTACAATAATAAAGTGAACAGCTCTTTAATTTGAGTTCTAATGTTTTCCACTATTCGGCTTTTAGACGCTAGATGAGCATGTTATGTAGATATTATTGAGTAACTTGCATCGATTCTTGATGTATTCTTACGGGATCAACATCACGGTGTTGTTCCTATGGAAAAAAATCGGGAGATATCACATTACTGTAGTCATGAATTATCATATTATGTAATATGATGCATGTGTACATTATATTCGATAGTCTACTTCGCGTCAACCCTCGAGCCGGATATTTAACTATCTTCCACTTCTGCTTTAATACACCAAAAGCTCGTTCCACATTTTCCGTGCATGCTTCGTGCTTTGATATTATACAATATTCGTTTATGATCATTCGCACCCGGATTTTTAATTGATTTAATAAGAACGGACCATTGCGGATATATCCCGTCAGTAAGATAATATCCTCTTTTATAAGGCACGTTGTTAGCAGAATGAACATCCCGGTGCTCTCCCGATTTGAGATCATTGAAAAAAAAAGGGGATTGAAGTAAAACTTACGTCGTTTTCATCCCGGAGACACAGAAGAACGCATGCAAAATCCATAAAATCATTGGACTAGCTATCGCTTTCAATAAAATGAATGGATTGGCCGTGATATCCCGTATTTGAAAATTGAGCTTTGAATTCAATGGAAATTCGCCCTTTACAGACCAATTTGTACATTCTTGCTTCCTAATATCCCAAGAAACGACTGCTTTTCATTGTGATAGGATTGGAGTTTTTCATTGTTCATTATACATCGGCTTTTGCAAAAACTCTTCACCATATAAATTCATGACGACCTTACAAAAGATTTTGAGACATTTACGGGCTGTTGTCCCACTCATTTGCAGATATTCGTCAAGAGAACCAGGAACGCATCCGTATGCCAATTGACGAATTACGAAAGTATACTTCATCAATGCTGAAATACCACGATGTCCAGCACAATCGTCTCTTTGTTGAAAAAAAACGAGAAGCGTCGGTTACTTCTCGAACAATTTTTGTAAATAGTCTTCGGCTCATCCTGAAACGTTCACGGAATAATGCTTTGTCATACTGTGGGTGTTCGAAGAAGTACGCCATTACTAAACGATCATGAGCACCGTAATGATCCCTTTTTACTGAGGTTCGATGGACTTTTGGCTTTGACGCTTCATAAGACCTGACATGCCTTCCGTAAAACATTAAGTAAGCTCGCCTTAATTAACTTCATTTCCCATTCGTTTAGAGAGGTATAAAAAAATAGACGGAAGACATTGTGTTGATTAGAGGTTGAACTGTGTGTTTGAAAGGTAATTGTTGTTTATATTGTGTGATAAAAATGATGAAGTGAGTGGGTATTTATAGTGTTAAAATTATTTAAATTTTAAAAATAAAAAAGTTTTTTTTTTATACTAACAAAAAACGAATATATTTTCCTTGAAAATGACCACGACCGTTGTCGTGCCTGCGACCTTTTACCCATTCGATCTCCGGCGACCTTAACGGCGACCGACTCCTCACTATGAGGGCGACCGACTTCGATCGACGGGGACCGGTCGACCGTCTCATAGTGGGCAGCCTAAATTTTTATCATTTATCAACAACCCAATCTAACGTATAATATAAAATAATAAGTATGAAAAAAGAAGAAAAAAAAGACAAATAGCCATTCATTGGTTGCCATGTGACAGATTGAAGGTTGCCAATCTAGGTTGCCAAGTGAACCGGTTGTGAACACTTTTTTCTTTCTTTTGTGTACTTGTATTATAATATTAGTTGTTTATGTACTTTCTACTCCCAACCGGTTGGTTGAGATCATGAATAAACATGGTCTAAAGTAGTATAGATAGTTTAACAAATGTGGTTTGCATAATATAAAGTAGTATAGATAGTTTAACAAATGCGGTTTGCATAAAGAACAACCATAAACTCTATACCAACAATTTCTGATTTTGGTTCACCATTATGTTTGACTTCCGGCATGGAACTAGTAAACACTGACACAATTATTTTCTCACTACTTGAGCAACTCTAGATGAACAGATTTTAGTATAACACTTGCTAAAATGTACATGTCACCTAATTGGAATTCCAAATACTGCCCGTGATTCTGCAGGCCTTATACGAGTTTACCAAATTACCAAGTTACTAACTTATTGACTTACATACTTACTAGCCCATTACTTTTTTAGGCCCAAAAAAGAAAATTACGGGTCCGCTGATCTCAGTAACAAGTATTGACGTTTTATTCCTAGATTTTCTAATCAATAAACCTAATTATCTACTTTTTTCAAATTGAAATTACATGAAACAAATTGGGGTTCTTCTTCTAATGTTCTAGTTACCTTAAGCAAAAAATTTCTTAAAGGTAATTGTTGTTTTTTCTTTTACCTTTTCATTGTTTTAACTATTAACCTTTAAGTTTTAATTCAGATAGCTTAATTGTAGTGATACTAGTTAAGTACTTTGTTTTGAGACGTTTATTACGCATGTTATGTAATTTTATTCTGCTAAATCGTGAATGGGACGATTGAAACTTGACTTTTTGTGTTTTACTTTTACTTTTACTTTGGTATTTTAAATTTGAACTTTGACATTTTCAAAAGGATATTATATAAATTTATATTTGAGGATGAGTAGAAATAAAAATAGTTTGACTCGTTTATCTGTTGCTTACAGAACATGATAAATTGGTAGGATCTTACGATCTTGATCTGATCTTACGATATCGATCTTGCAAAGACAAAAACGATCCTAAGTGAGATCGCGATCTTGACAGCCTTGCTTAAATGTATACATATGCACTAAGAAAATCATTGCTTATATGTTCAAACAAAAAAAAAATCATTGCTTATAAATCATTATAGGTAAACAAATTCCACTCCAATGAAATGAGGCTAAATGAGAAGAGATAAATGGTTTCTGGGGGTGGTTGCCCTCTTCTCAATCAAAACTGGCCAATGATTTGCATGGAAAATGTATCAATCTTGGCAACCTTCAACCATAAAACTTTGGTCAATCTGAATATATAAAGAGGCTGTGATGATATAATTTGTGATATGTTGGAGTGGATTTGATCAAAGTTTGAGATTATCCGTATCTTGGCTGGGCATATTTATATTTATTTATTTGGATGGTAATGTGTGATTTATTTCATTTCACATTGCAACCTATTGATTTATATATATTTGCAGCCACGGCGGATTTATCCTCTTTGTTTCATTGTTTACCTAATCTGAGCCTCAAATCAAAATTTATTTTTATTATGCCCTCATTGATTAATTGCATCATCTACTGTATTTTACACCGTTAACTGATTTTTGAATAATTTACCTTAAATGTAGTAGTAGTAATCTTTAGCATTTTAGGATGTTGTATCTCATTGACAAAGATGTGATGAATTTATAGAGGTTGTGATGTTGAGTTTCGATCTATATGCACTACAAGAAACTGTGAAACTGTGAATGAACTAATTCATTGTGTCTGCTCTCTTATATCACAGCTGGTAAATCTATAGATCTTATGAGGTGTTTAAAAAGTGATTGATTGGTTATCGTTAAAGTGTTGCTTATTTTGAAATAAGCAGATAATAGAGTGTTTGGGTACAAAGGTACCTGTTCAATTGAAAGAGTAAAATTTAACTGCAGCAGTTTTAGTACAATACAAACACTAATTAGATGATACTAAGCCTCCCGATACTATTGCAGATTATACCTCCATAAATCAAGAAGAACAATGCTATGTATATTCAACTTGCTACACACAGAAACGTCAACATATATATCGACTATTAGGACGGTTATAGGTGTTTAAACTGTACAAACACAATTACATTTATACCTCCATTTGATGTAAATGAACAGATGCCGGATGCTTGAATCCCCTGTTTTCAGACTAATGTCTACTGAACATATTTACATATATATGATGGTCACTAATCTGACTTTCGCTTACCACACATGGGAGAATATGTTGATTGGTACAAGTCTACCACGAGGGGGAGTTGCAGAGTAACAATGGCTAAAATTGGCAAACATGTTAACCCACCGATTGGTGCCAGCATCCATGGTCTTTGATCACAAAAAACTAAGAACAAGACTGCGCTAAAGGCCACCATCATTGCAGTTGTAGAGAGGGACAATAAGCAGAGGCCAATAATCAACCGTCTTGGTAAACTCACCAGAAAATCTTTTTCGGAAAAACGTGCAGTGAGGATTGATAAGAATACTAATAGTGCGGTAGCAGCTGTAAAAAGTGAGGTTGCGTCACATACTGCAAAGATATTGAAGGCAACTTCATTTTTGAATAAGGGAAGGCCCGTGTCTTGATTGTTTCCACCAGGGACGGTAATTGCTGCTGCAAATACAATTGTGACAATTAGAGCAGCAGTGATGCTGCATGATTCTGCAGTGGTTTTCATCCATTGTTCACCTTCCTTCACCAAATTCGCATGTTCCCTTGTAAACACCATTTCTGGTGTCTCATTATCAGCATTCACTTCTGTAAGTTGTGCAGGTTCCATAATATTCTCCACTTCCTGTAAAATTCAACATTAATGAACTAGAATAAAAACAACATGATGATCTGTAACTTATTTGTGAGGTACCTCAATCATTGGGATTTGGAGTCTCTGTTGTAGTTGCAACGTCTGCACCTGTAGTACACTAATGTACAAAGAAGTGCCAGTTCTTACCCGGGGCCAATCGATGCAAGATATTGTTGTAGGATGAAACCCTCCGTTTACCTGTAAGACTCCTTACGGCATTAAGTATGGGACAATATAATCTATATTATACTTTTCTGACTGTTTAGTACTGCAACTGAATTACATTATGCCCTTCTGCTTGTATAGTCAAAATTTTTTATCTAGATTACGTAGAGAATTGGTACGCTACCACCTCATATACAATCCTGAACGTAAAGCCTCCAAATGTTAATACTTTGTACATCGTAATAGTAAAGTAACAAAAGAAAATCCTTGTATTTTATTAGATTATGTAAAAACAATATTTATAGCTTGCTTCAACACATTCCTTCCTTTTCTTTTTCGATACTGCTTGAATAGCTCGTGCATAAAATTTGAACCATTAAGTTACACACGAAAAATGAAAATTTGAATGCAAAAATAATTTTTAGGAGTTGTCTCAAATAGATATCATGGATGCATGGAAGTGACTATGATATAACTATATTACTATCTTACCTACAAAGTGTTAAAAACCTTCCACAAAATGGAATACTGCATAAAGGAAGGGGGAAAAGTACAGCCCAAAACTATGAGGAGATGAATCAACTGATATATCGGATATAGTATACCTATTGGGACTGCATGCACAAGGAGTATATATTAGATACATAAACGGATCCCAAGTTGTATTTATTATATATCAGCTATCTAACCAGTAATATCACACAAATTCTAGCAACAACCGCTGTAATAGTTGTCTTTTAAACTTCTCATCTTCATAATGATCCTCAGACCCTTTTTATACAAGTAACTGAACGAATAATACATGCAATGAAACTTCGTTCGGCATAATTTTTCATGCATATAGTTGTCTTAGCTGCAATGATAAAATGGCCTTACATGAAGGAATATGTATTCTAAGGTACCTATAGGTTTATGGGAATAAAGTGTTTAATTTCTATTTTTGAAAATGAGATGAGAGGCATACATGGATAGATCAATGCTTCCCAGAAGCTAAACTCAGTTGGAAAGTTTCTAGTTATTGCCATCAATACCTCATAAGTTGGTATAGCATAATTATCATACATGTTGTCCAACTTCCAAGCTAAATCTGCAAAAGTTCGATAAGGAGTAGTAAATCAAAGAAATAATATAAATGTCATTCCTATCAATGGCTACATACTAACTACTCGTACGTGTTTTTTATTATAGTGATTACTAACTACTCACCGTGTTTCCGGTAAATGAGACCAGTTATTAACATATGAAATGAATCCTTGTTTATAGAAAGATATCCGTCTGCTGTTGCGATGGCTTCCAACCAAAGGCACGTGTGATTCCTGGTCTGGTATGTATAACAATTTTTCCCTCTTCTTAAGCAAGAGTTCAGCTGCGTATTTGTTGCCAACAATTGCGGAAATATGAAGGGCTGTCTGTCCATTTGAATTTTGCTTTTCAATTTCTATATCATCGTCTTTGAAAGTGAGCAACATTTCAACAAAATTATTTTTTCCTTCTCTAACCGCCAAATGAAGCATCGTGTCGCCATTATCACCAATCACCTCTGTAGCTGCATCTTTGTGTTTTTTCAATATGGATTTTGCTTTCGACCAATGGTCTTTTTGAGCAAGATTGGGTAACTTCACCATAAGTTTCGCATTTTCATTGTGTTCTGTTATTGTTGCAGTTGTTTCAATTTCTTCTTCGTATTCTGGTGAAGAGACACCTGCAGACCTTTCTCTTTGACCATAGGAGTATTTTAAATTCCTCCACAGATCTTTCGCCGATACTCCTGAGTCGTAAACAAATTCCTTGGCCACTTTTTCATCTAGTGAACCAAGAATCCAACCTTTTAGTAGGTGGTTGTATTGTTTAATGATCTTGCTACTCTTAGCAGCCGGAGAATCATATCTGTGTTTAACGATGCCACCCATATTCTGACTCTCCATGAGGCAAACCATCTGAGCATTCCAGATTTCATAGTTGCTATGGCCAGAAAGCTTCACCGAAACAAAGTTGGAGACATTAACATTTGACGCTCGTGTGTATTCCAATTCTTCTCTTACAGAAACATCATGTGCACTCGATGATTCCGCCATCTTACTGAATCAGTTATGGGAAGATGAAGAGAAAAAGATGAAGAAACTATGTGTGTGGCAGCTGATGTTTTGACTACAGAGAATGAATGACGGGTATGTTGTCATGCATGGTTATTATTGGTACTTTTGTGTCCACTTGTTTCTTTAGTTTCTTGTCTTTTGCAAAAATGTTCAGAGGTTGTGGACTCAGTTATATATATATAATATATATATATATAGACTATTTCAATAACGAACATATGACTAGCCTGATAAAAATTCCGTGCTCCACTTTGGAGTGAGTGGGTTAGAGGTGAATGTGTATTTTGTTCACAAAAGTAAGCATCCTCACAATTGTGAGGCAAATTGAGGTTGTTCGTGTTCATTTATGTTTGTTCTTTAAAAGATTAAAGGAACGTAAACGAATAAATATAACATAAATTATGAAGATAAAGAAAATATATACAAAATATTTTGTTTTAAAGGGAGGTTATTTTTGATACCATTCTTTCATTAGATATTAGAGGATTCCTCTCAACCATACATTTAAAAAAAAAATCATTGGATGAGATTAAAAATATTTTTAATATTAAAAATTCAATTATATTTATCTTTTACAATTTAAATATCTCATAAACCGTTAGTCTTTAGAAAAAACAAATTATATTGTCATGACGAGTATTTAATTATCTTTCTATAGACGGCCACTTTGATATAATTTCGACAAACTTGTTTTTCGTTTTTTCACGGATTTTTTCCTTTTTTTGGTCTTTTTTTTCTCTTCGTTGTTGAAACTTGCATGAGAATTACATATCATATGTGATTTAACATTAATATTGAAGTTCGGACACTAAACATCCATATTAAAATTGTGATAACTGTAATTTTCTTAGGCCATAGTATCCCAAAATACTATGACTACATACTACTATTCCATCAAATTCTATAGCAAAACTCAGATTTGACTTTTGTGGACTTCTATTACACGAAACAGTTACGGTGTAACCGACTGTCAAATACTAATTTTCTGTCATAATAAATCATTTCTGATTTAAATTACTACTTTCTAAATGTTTACAGTTACGTTTGATCACTTACCGGGAATCTTTCCCGCACGCAGCGAAAAACGGCACACAAACTAGCACGACAGTAAATAAATCTTATGACTAATTGTCAATAACAATTTAAAAGTAAACTCATTTGATTAATCCACTTCATATTTCATGATAACGTTTTCATAAAACGCGGAGTTACGGGTTACGTTTGGATGTTAACGGAAACGAAATACCACGACTCTAAATCAATCCCGATACTAAAAAGAAACACAAGTCAACCCCCTTCAACCTTTCTAAGACATTTAAACGTAGTTATAACACGTACTTAATTTTGAGAAACTTTCGAGTCACGACAATTTACAAACAAAACACGATATGCATTCCGACACAAGACAAAATTGTCTAGGATTCTTGTTTGCTTGGTACACGACCGGACCCCATAGGGGAAACACATCTCCAAAAATAATGGAGCACAAGTCCTTTTTTTTTAAACGGCAACTCTATTAGAAAACTAGCAAAGAGCTAGACAATTACAAGGAAATCAAATTAGGGTGTTGAAACCAACTATCCCAAGAAAAAGAAAATTTACATCTAGCATTACA
>BQNB010087182.1:0-22197 GCA_026074375.1 Tanacetum coccineum
ATCGATTTGGTCCAGTAAATGAATTGACGGTTGATGAATTTTGATAAAAGCTTAAAACTTCCGATGTGTTACAAAAACGCCTTTACAGGTAATATGTCGATTGATTTTCAAATCAATTTTCTCGATTATCACTAACGTAAACCTGCAGGTCAAACGGTGGTGACGGAAAATATGATCTATTCGACTCAATGTGCTGAAAAGTAAGAAAAGGTTTTATGGTTCGATCTTATACCCAACAACATCTTAATTTCATGACGATTCTGAAGTCATAAGGTGGTTAGGTTAGGAATCAATCCTATGATCCAACCAGAATCGGAGGATCTACCCAAGGATAATCCAAAGTTAGAAATAGCAGTCCTTAGGTATGATTGGAGATGAATGAATATGGGAATAATGCTGACTAAGATTGAGCTAACACTGGAACAATCACAACAAGGTGTTAGTAATGATGTCTTGGTAACCATTTAAGGCGTTGAAGAATGAAAAAGAAATGTATGGATAAAGGGTGTAAACAAAGAAGCCCTCCACACAACTTAAGGCAGAAACCGGGTCAATAAATATGCTGTCAGAATCACAAGTTGATTGCTGACATTGAAAACGATATCATGGACCCAGTGATGCAATGCTCAACCCTCCCCAGCCATTCGGGTTTCTTTCAATAAAAACTAGTCTCATTTGGCACGGAGATACACACGTTATCTATTGACATCTCATTCTGAGATCGTTGATATTGAATAGGTGGCAATCTGCTCAAGCCTCCGAGTACTAAAACCAAAATGCACTAATCGAGTCTAGAGCCAAGAGATCAATAAAAATCTCATGAGGACACATTCCATTTCAAACACTTGTTGAATATCATCAAGTTCACAAGCTGTTAACAAGAGTCCTACGCAATATCATTGTGATATTTTCCAGAACATCCGAGTGATACTTATGTATTCACAATGAAGATGGAAATCTTGCTTGAGTCAGCATCAAACAAGCTCTTGGTAGGTGACTTGATAGATTCTATATGAATCAAACTTGTGACAACTGGATATCAATTTGGTCCAGTAAATGAATTGACGGTTGATGAATTTTGATAAAAGCTTAAAACTCCCGATGTGTTACAAAAACGCTTTTACAAGTAATATGTCGATTGATTTTCAAATCAATTTTCTAGATTATCACTAACGTAAACCTGCAGGTTAAAACAGTGGTGACGGTATCCCAATCAACCAAAGTCGATTCATTACCACATATTCATGCTCATTCTACAAAGACAAACTATCATGAAAGCTCAAGATTTAAAGACAAAGACTTCCACAAACTCTGATTTGAAGCTTTCAAGATGAGGCACAGTATGAGAATGTTGGTCAAAGACTCAAGATCACAAGATAGCATAGACGTTAAAGACAATGTCAAAGGCTCAAAAGTAAAGATCGCAAAGCACAAAGGAATAAGCCTACAACAAAGAACAAAGAGAAAGACCAAGACCACATGAGCTTAACGACAAAAGCAATCTCATGATCTCATGAAGGAGTGTCATCAATGAACTCACTTCGGGGGAGATTGTTAGCCAGCAAAATATTTAGCCGAACTGGAAGTTCGTTCATTACTGTACGAGTCTCGTCATGCTTAATAGTTAATGTTTGTAATAGTAAAATATCGAAATCCAGGCTCGATAGATAATCTAATATTGTATATGTTTCGGGTTTAATCCTAAGCAAAACCTAAGCCCGGGTCCTAGTTAAATATCCCGACGCTTCATTTAAACGCGACGGGGTATATAAACTCTTTCTATTTAGAAAAGAGTTGTTTGTTAAAAAATAATATCTTTTTTCCTTTTCCTAAACTCTCTCATCTCTCTCTCTTTTCTTTCTCTCTCTACAAAAACAACTCACCTCTCTTCTCTTTTCTAGATCAAAATTCCGTGTATGATAAATATGTTTATGAAGTGTTAACCGGATCCCTACACACCTCTTTCCTAAATTGATAGGTGCTACAACCTGCTGGTAAATCCAGAAAGTCCTATTTCTCTGTTCTGACCTTAAGCCTCAACATGGGGCCCTGATCACCTTTCATTGACTCACCGTCCCTAAAAAGACCCGACCATCTGTTAAAGTGTCACCTACATATGTCAAGAAAAAGACTTAAAAATCACTAGCTGCACCTGAACTGTCCTCTGATAAGAAAGCTGACTCATCTACTGAGTAACTTCTCTTACTATTGAATGGAAGAGGTAAAGGGTCCTCCAAAAGTAAGATAAGACCCATTCAGGTACAAATCACCATCAATCTCTCCCAGCCAAGTAGTTTAAAGTCTACCAAACAAAAGACTTGGTTTAGACCCTGTAAGCACTATAGGTTAAGAAATCATCTCTCCGATGATTTCTTTTTAAAACTAAAGTGCTCTACTTGTGGATTCACTGACAACCTGAACAAAGAAAACTTAGAGCATGCTGCTGTTAAGAAAACATTAATCAAGCTTAAGGCCCAGTCACCTCTAATGTCTACACCAAAGAAGGCTCCCATGATTCCAAAGCCTTTCAAAGAGTGTAAATACTGCGGATTCAATGACCATCACTCTGACAACTATGAATACTACCTGTTGGGTATCAGAAGTTCCTACAACTTAGTGTTGCTACTTATACAAGTTACTACTGCCAGTTCTACTTAGTGCTGCTAATGAAGACTGTTGTAGATTTAAGAAAATAGACTAAGTAGTTAGTATTGTTAGTTATAAATAGTTAGTACTGCCAGTACATTGTTAGTACTGCCAGTATAGTTAGTGCTGTTAGTAGTAAGTTAGTACTGCTAGTTAATACTGTTAGGAGATATGCATGAGTTATTATAAGAATAGATATGCATTATCTCTTTACCACCCACGTTTTTAACCCATTTATAGGGTTTTCCCTTTGTATGAAAGGAACCCTACGGCATTAGTGTAAAACAAGTTTTCATATTAAAGTTTCAACCAATATATAGTAGTAATCTGTAACCTAGCCAGATTAATATTAATCAAAGCTCTATTTATTCATTGTTCATACTTACAATATAAGTTAGTTTCCCGCATAACTTATATAGTTCTATACTCAATTGTTTATCTTTAGTTTGTTTGATCTATCCAATTAGGCACCACCCTTAACAGGCTAGAAAAATCTATTCAGATAGGGAACACAATGGTATCAACTTGTTGAGAAACTCTGAGTAAGAAGAACTAAAACACATTAGTTACAAACTTTTACCTTTCCGATCTATTCAATGGCAGGATCAAATGATGAAATTCCACCACCACCACCACCACAAACACCAACACAACAAGCCCCTCACACTGTGTCAACCATTAAACTTCCTATTCTGAAAAAAGGTGAGTATGACATCTAGGCCATGAAAATGGAACATTACTTAAGCCATACAGACTATCCTATATGGGAAGTCATACAAAAAGGAAATGGTCATGTAAGTGTCTCAACAGATACAAATGGAGTGATAAAGGTTTTGCCTCCTAAAACTTCTGAAGAAATTTTAGCCAAAGAAAGAGAAAGAAAGTCAAGGAACACCTTGCTTATGGCTTTACCAGAAGACTATTTGGCAAAATTTCATAAAATAACTGATGCTAAAGAGATGTGGGATGCTATCAAATCCAGATTTGGTGGCAATAATGAATCAAAGAAGATGCATAAATACATTTTAAAGAAACTGTTTGAAGGCTTTTTTGTATCCAACTCAGAAGGATTGCATAAAGGTTATGACAAGTTTCAGAGTCTTCTGAGTCAACTTGAGATTCATGGTGCAGGTGTCTCCACTAAAGATGCCAATTAGAAGCACCTTAGGTCTTGTACCTTCTACCTGGTCCCCCAAGTATCCTTAGTCATGAGGACCAAACCAGGAGTGGATAGTCTTAGTATTGATGATCTCTATAACCATCTTAGAGTCTTTGAGTTTGATATTAAAGGCTCTATTGGATCATCTTCTAGTGCACAAAAGTCCGGCTTTGTTCGTCTCAAAGCACTAGCAGTACTAATGATGTTAGTACTGCTTTATAGGGTTTCTACTTCTTCTGATACAACACACAAATGGGAAAACTCTTCAATCAAAAACACTGATGAACTCATGTACTCATTCTTTGCTAATCAATCTGATGGTCCACATTTAGATCATGAAGATCTGGAGCAGCTTGATGAGTTTAATTTAGAAGAGATGGACTTAAAATGGAAAGTGGCCATGATTTTCATAAGATTGAAGAAGTTCTACAAGAAGACAGTGAGAAAGCTACATTTTGATGCCATGGAACCAGTTGGATTTGACAAGACCAAAGTCGAATGCTACAATTGTCACAAGAAAGGGCATTTTGCTAGAGAGTGCAGATCAAAAGGAAACACTGGATATAAATCAAAAGACAATGAAAGGAGACCTGGAAAACAGAGGAACCTAAAGCTTGGTAACACTTGAAGGGGAAGGTGTTGAATTGGATTTGATCATTGCAGAGAAGAATAAGAGAATTTGCTTTGCTGGCTTTAAAGCAATTCAGGGCTCAGACACTAGAGTAACATCTTGTTCTAAGAATGTGTGGAATCTTATGCTAAACTAAAAAATTATATGATGAATGAAAATATAAACAAAAGGGAACAACTTGGTGGATGCTAGTATATGAAATTCAAGCCATACTCAAGCTTAAAAAAATGTAGAAAGCTCAATTAGTTTACTTATCAAAAAAATCAACTTTTGATATGAGGGAATAGATTAGAATTTATGAAAATTAATTTAGAATGATAAAACTGAGGTGCTACATATAATAAGAAACTATTAGCAAAGCTGAAAAGAAAAAGAAGAATTAAAAACCAACTTGAGAATTTACAAAATCTTCAAAAGCAGAGTGTACAATAGACTAAGGAGGTGCAGAGATGAGTAAAAGAGGGGAGCAAAATCGTGGAAGCACAGTAGTTTTTTCTAGTAGATCAAGGTACATGATGATCATGTGATATCAGTCGGGATCCAATGATGGATGAAAATGTTAGAATATTATGCATACAAGGTGTACTTCGGGCCTGGCGTTGATGGTACTCAGATGTCGAGATGTACAAAATAGTTTTCTTGCATGATAGATTTATAAATGTTGAAGCATGCATCAGTTTCCCTCTCCCAATGACAGGAAATTAATGCCTTCAGACCTAATAGGAAGTAGATTATTAATGTTCACATATGTCCAATAGTCAAACTAGTAAATCTGAACTTAAACCAGTAATTAGACTCATGTGAGTCAAATCCTAGTCAGAAAACATTGAATATCGCGTTGAACAAGTTGTAGTTGAACCTAATTTAGTTAGTCAACGAAAAGTATGGCCCTGATGCTCTAACATCGAGGAGTATGAGTTAGACATGATGATGGAATCTTGATTCAACGCTTCAAAAGAACAGAAAGACATAGTTTTTGCTTCTATTTATACTGTTAAGCATGTAAAAACTACTACAACTGTTAAAGAATAAACACATATAGTCCTACCTAAAGCTAAACAAAAGAGACTGAATGGATTAATGGCCCAAAAGGTTGGTTTGGGATATTGGTTTACTGAAAAAAGGCATGTTTGTATGTGCAGTTTAGTCATCTTTATTAAAGATTGTGATTTCATGAGAAAAGAATGGCTAAACAGGTTGAATTGAATAAAAAGAAAGGTAAGGGTACTGGTCAAGGGGAGAATAGACTAGTGTGGAACAATGTGCAAAGATTGAATCACCAAAACAAGTTTGGTCTAACAGCAGTACTAACTAGAACTGATAGAATTCCGTTAAACTGCTATCCACAGATTTTATAGTCCAAGCAGTATTCAACTAGTGTTGTTAGGAAAGTTAAATGAGTTTGACCCCATTTGTAAATGAAAACAGACAAAGAAATAATTTTTATAAGTCTCATTCACCTATCAGAAGGCCATTTAATAGAACAACAACACCAAGAACTAATTTTTCAAATCATAAAGTTAATACTGCTGATGTAAAGCCATTAGGACTGTTAGGGGGATAAGGAAACTGTTGTTAAGAAGCCTCAGCAGGTGTAATGGAGACCTAAAAGAAATAACTAAACAAAGTCTCCAAATACAATGGTGGATCAAATTCTAGAAAATGTGTTACTTCTGAAGATGCACTAGGCAGACCCAAGCCTAAAATGGCTTGGGTCCCTAAGAGAAACTAATCTCTCTTATTTAATGTGCAGGATAATCCACAAAGAGCTTTAAAGAACAAAGGGATTGTTGAGAGTGGATGTTCCAAGCACATGACTAGTAACAAGGCCTACCTTCTGAATCTCAAGACTAAAATTTGCCCTATTGCTTGGAGTTATTAAATGTTACATAACTGGTAAAGGTAAAATAAAAACAAGGAAGTTAGATTTTGAGGATGTGTGCTTTGTGAAATAACTATAGCATTTCAATCTCTTTTCTGTGTCACAGATGTGTGACAAGAAGAACACGATTCTCTTCATAGACACTGAATATCTTGTGTTGTCTTCTGACTTTAAGTTACCTGATGAAAATCAAGTATCACTTAGAATCCTTAGATAAAACAATATGTATAGTTTTTCAACAAGAGAACATTGTTCGTCTGAAGAATTAGCTTGTTTGATTTGCAAGGGATGCCACAGTTTGATGCATCTAACAAAAAAATAGGAGGTTGGGTTATGTTTAACTTTAAAAACTTAAACAAACTTGTGTAGGAAACCTTGAAGAGTTTACCATGCAAAGAATTATCAAAAGACCACACCATTGTGCTTTGTCAAAAAGGAAGCAACACAAGTCGCTATAAGGCCAAATCAACTGTATCTTTATTAGTAAGCCCTTACAGCTTTTACATATGGACTTATTTAGACCTACATCTGTTAGGAACATAAACCATAAGACTTATTGCCTTGTTATCACTGATGATTTTAGCAGGTTTAGTTGGGTGTTCTTCTTAAGAACTAAGGATGAAACTAGTGGAATCCTTAAGGACTTTATAAGACAAATTAAGAACCAATTAAATCAAAAAGTTAAATCTATTAGATGTGATAATGGTACTTAATTCAAGAACAGGGACATTATTGAATTATGTGGGTCAAAAGTATGGATAAGCACGGTCCAAGGACCGGACCGGACCAGCCAAGACCGGACCAGACTGAGGACCGAGTTGGTCTATAATTCCAGACCGAGGACCGAACCAAAATGGTACGGTCTGGTCCGGGTCGGTCTTTGGTCTGGTCCGGTCTTACACGGCATAATCGTTGGGTTTTTGGTCGGACCGAGCCAGACCGAACTAAACCGAGACCGAAAGTAACAAAAACCCTAGACCGAGGACCAGACTAAAATACACTCGGTCTGGTCTGATCGGTCTAGTCCGGTTTGGTTTTCTAGTTCGGTCCGGTCTCCGGTCCCGTATGCTCACCCTTAGTCAAAAGGGATCAAGAGGGAATACAGTAATGCAAGAACTTCACAACAAAATGGAGTTGCTAAGAGAAAGAACAAGACCCCTAATAGAGGCTGCTTAGAACCAGGCTAGCAAATTTCATTTTTACTAACAGCTTTTTGGGCTGAAGCATTAGTACTGCTTTGTTATGTCCGTAATAGGTATTATGACCAAGCCCTCAAAACAAATACCTTATGAACTTATAACTGGTAAAATCCATCATAAGCTTATATAAGACCGTTGGTTGCCATGTGACCATCTTGAATACCAGTGACCATCTGGGCAAGTTTAAAGGGAAGTTTGATGAAGGGTTTGTAGTTGGGTATTCCCTAAATAGCAAGGCTTTTAAGGTATACAATTTAGAAACCAAGAGAGTTGAAGAAAACCTGCATATAACCTTGTTAGAAATTAAACTAAATGTTGCAGGGAAAGGACCTAATTGGCTGTTTGATCTTTTTGCTCCTGTAGCTAGGATTGAAGCCATTAGGATCTTTTTGGCCTTTGCTTCTTATATGGGATTTATAGTCTATCAGATGGATGTGAAGAGTGCCTTCCTTTATGGCACAATTGATGAGGAGGTATATGTGTCTCAACCTCTAGGTTTTGTAGATCCTAAGTGTCCTAAGAAGGTTTACAAAGTTGTGAAAGCTCTCTATGGTTTACACCAAGCTCCCAGAGCCTGGTATGCTACTTTATCTACTTTCTTGTTGAATAGTGGATACAAAAGAGGAACTATTGACAAGAATCTTTTTATTAAGAAGAACAAAAATGATATCATGTTAGTACAAGTTTATGTGGATGACATTATTTTTGGTTTTACAAAGAGATCTTGGTGTGATGAATTTGAGGCATTAATGAATAGTATATTTCAGATGAGTTCTATAGGAGAGATCACCTTCTTTCTTGGATTACAAGTCAAACAGAAAGAAGATGGTATTTTTATAAGTCAGGATAAGTATGTTGCAGAAATCCTAAAGAAGTTTGATTTTGCAAGTGTAAAGACTGCTAGTACATCAATTGAGACCCAGAAGCCTTTGGTCAAGGATGAGGAAGCTACTGATGGATGTACACCTACTTAGATCCATGATTGGCTCTTTAATGTACTTGACTGCTTCTAGGCCTGCTATTATGTTTGCAGTCTGTGCTTGTTCTAGGTTTCAGGTAACTCCAAAGACCTCCCATCTAAATGCTGTAAAGAGAATCTTTAGGTACCTAAAGGGCAAACCCAAACTGGGCCTTTGGTATCCTAGAGTGTCATCATTTGACCTAGAAGCCTACTCAGATAAAGACTATGCTGGATCAAATCTAGACAGGAAATCCACAACAGGAGGTTGTCAATTTCTTGGCAGGAGACTTATTTCATGGTAGTGCAAGAAGCAGACAATTGTGGCTACTTCTACTACAGATGCAGAGTTTGTTGCTGCTGCCAACTATTGTAGGCAAGTATTGTGGATTCAAAATTAAATGTTAGACTATGGGTTCAATCTTATGAACATAAAGATCTACATTAATAATGAGAGTACTATATGCATTGTAAAGAACCTAGTATTTCACTCTAAAACAAAGCATATTGAGATTAGGCACCACTTCATTAGGGATGCTTATGAGAATAAGATTATCCAGGTGCTAAAGATTAACACTGATGACAATGTAGCTGATTTTTTAACCAAAGCTTTTGATGTTAGCAGGTTCAATTTCTTAATTGTTAACATTGGAATGATCAATCTATAGCTGCATTAGTTCAGGGGACGCAAGTTAGCAGGTTACCTTGTTATATAGTTTGTAAAATGATCTTAGTTAGCAAATGAATTTTAGATAAGATGATGATTTGGGGTTCATTCTGTTCATTGGAATGAAGATTGTGGGCTACATATGGTGCTGAGTTTATTAGTGTTGTCCGTTTGGTTAATACTGCCAGGCCAACACTTAGTACTGCCCAGTTTGGTTAATCCAACCAGATCAACACTTAGTACTACCCGGCTTTGTTGGTACTGCTCAAAATTGTTTAACTATGGTGTTGATGTTTGGATTGGATCAAAGATGCAGTTTGGATTGGATTTAAGGGTACTACATGGAAACTAACAAGTTAGTACTGTCAGGCAAAGTTGGTGCTGCTAGGCATAAAAGTTGGTGTTACCAGGAAAAAGTTTGTGTTGCTTGTTACCGTTACTACTATTGGTGAGCATACCAGATTTTCATTAATTACTTATAACCATTGAGATATTTCTGCCAATAACTTGCTTATAGGGGTCTATGACTTGATTTTTTTTTATCTTTTCTTCTATAATACTCTTTCTTTAAGATAAAGACTCAAGTTTATTCAGTCGGTCATCTCAAACCCTAAAAGCACATCTTTATAAAATCTCAATTAACTCTTCCAAACCCTTAAATTCTCACAATCGAACATTTCCCACACCTTACTCACCCTTTTCAACACATCTATGGCTGATTTGGAGTTCGTCGATCAACATAATATGGTCGCGTGTTTAGAGAAAACAGGAGGAAATTCAGAATTTCATGAGATAGTGGACTTTCTTACATCAAGTTTGATACATCATGCTCACACTGTAAGTCCCACTATCTATATTTCTTATATTGAATAGTTTTGGAACACTGCTACCTCCCAAACGGTCAATGATGAGAAGCAAATTCATGCTACTGTTGATAGCAAGGCAGTAGTAGTAACAGAAGCATCAATCAAAAGTTCTCTTCTCCTTAATGATGGTGATGGTACTGCTTGCCTAACAAATGAAGCTATTTTTCAAAACCTTGCATTGATGGGGTATGAGGGTGAACTTAACAAACTAACTTTTCAAAAAGCCCTCTTTTCTTCTCAATGGAAGTATCTGATACATACCATCCTTCATTGCCTAAGTTCATAATCTACAAGCTGGAATGAGTTTTCAACAAATATTGCTTCGGCTGTTATATGTTTGGCAACAAATCAAAAGTTTAACTTTTCTAAACTTATTTTTGATGGTATGTTGAGGAACTTGGATACTTCTAAAATGAAATTTCTTATGTATCCAAGATTTTTAATGGTGTTCTTGAATAATCAAATTGAGCTTGGTGAACCTTTTAATGATGTTTATGTTACACCAGCTCACACACAAAAGGTTTTCTCAAACATGTCCAGGAATGGTGTAAAGTTTTCAGGAAAAGTCACTCCACTCTTTGATTTTATGTTGGTGCCACACCAAGCACCTGAGGGTGAAGGTTCAGAACAACCCAATGAACCCCAACCGACACCCTCTCCTTCTTAATTTAGTATAGGAAACCAACCCCCTGTGACTGCCTCATCATCTAGCCATGACACTACCTAAGACTCTAAGGACTCTTTAGATGGCACTAATGGGAGTGAAGGGGATCAAGTTCAGTTATCCCATGATAGTCCTCTTTAAGGTGATCACACATCTGAAAAAGCTGAGGGTGGCTTAAACCTAGAAGAGTTATTTGTTCTTTGCACTAACTTGTCCAACAGGGTTCTTGCTTTGGAAACTTCCAAGGATGCTCAAGCTGCAGAGATCCTTAAATTGAAGGATCAAATCAAGAAGTTGAAAAGGAAGTGTAAGCCAAGCATCTCACACCACAGGGCATGGTTAAAGAGTGTGAAAAGGTTATCAATGAAGAAAAGGTTGGGAAGGAAGGAGTCTGTATCCAATCAGGGGAGGAAAAATGTCAAACTTGAACCAACTTTGGATGCTTTTAATGATTTTGATGCTGATGGTAGGGATTACATGGAAACAGAGGATGTTGTAAAAGAAGAGAGGCAAAGTAATGAAACTAAAGAGCTTAACAAGGACAGTGGTAATAAAGGAGGAAATACTGAAGAACTAGTTAGTACTGCTGTACCTAAAATAGTTAGTACAGCTAGGCCAGAACTTAGTACTGCTAGGCCAGATGTTGATGCTGGTAGGCAAGAAGATAGTGCTGTTGAGCCTAAAACTCCTCCTACAACAACAAGTATATTTGATGATGAAGATATCACCATGGCTCAAACTTTGATTAAGATGAAAGAAGAGAAAGCTAAGGAAAAAGGAGTGTCAATTAAAGATATTGAAGATTCTTCAAGACCTGCAAGATCAATCCTAACCTTGAAGCCACTTCCAATAATTAACCCTAAAGACAAAGGAAAAAGTATCTTAGAAGAACTTGAGCCTGCAAAGAAGATGACTAGAAGTGATTTTGATGCTGCTCAGATTGCAAGAGATGCAGAAATCGCCAGACATTTACAGGTAGACTTGCAAGCAGAGGTAGAAAGGGAAAGACAAAGGGAAGAAAAAGCATCTAAGGCTACTATAGCTGAGACGTATGATGAAGTTCAAGTAGGGATTGATGCTGATGCATTGTTTGCAGCCAAGCTTCAACAGGAAGAAAGAGAGGAGTATATAATTGAAGAGAGAGCAAAGTTCTTAGCTGAAACAATTGATGCTTAAAGAAAATTCAGAGTTGCACAAAGATCTGTTGAGATTAGAAGTAGACCACCAACTAAATCTCAACTGAGGAATTTAATGATGATGTATCTAAAGAATATGGGTGGTTACAAACACTCTCAGCTGAAGGCAAAGACATTTGCAAAAATTTAAGGTTTGTTTGAAAGACAGAAAAGGGTAATTAATGATTTCAAGCCTATGGATTCAGATGATGCAGTAAAAGATTCTAAAGAAGTAGCTGGTGTAAATAAGCAAGAGGTTCTTAAAGAACCTAATAGTACTAAGGTTGAAGTTAAGCAAGAAGGACATGAAGAGAGTATCAGGAAAAGACCAGGCAGAAGATTTAAGATGAAAGCAACAAAGAAGTCTAAAAGACAAAAGACTGATGCTGATCTTGAAGAAGAAGAGCAACTAAAGGCTTATCTGAAGATAGTTCCAAATGAAGAAGGAATAATAGATTATGAAGTCTTAGAGAAAAGGTTTCCAATTATTAACTAGGAATCAAAATTCTATGATTTTGACAGACATGGAGGAGAGTGCATCTACTACAGAATCTTTAGATCTGATGGAAGTTCTAGGTAGATTAAAACCTTTTCTAAAATGGTGACAAGGTTGGATAGGCTAGATCTTCTAGAATTATATAATCTAGTGATGAAGAGATTTAAAACAACTACTTTAGAAGGTGTTGATCTAGTTCTTTTGGGAGATTTAAGGACAATGTTTGATGCAAATGCAGAAGATGAATTCTGGCAGAATCAAGAAAGTTGGAATCTTAAGAGCTGGAATTTATATGAAGATTGTGGTGTTCATACCTTAATATTGGAAGATGGTACTGAGATTCATATGCTTGCAAAGAGGAAGTATCCACTCACAAAAGAAACACTTAAGAGAATGCTTTCTTTAAGGGCTTTCTTTTGAGGTTAGTAGCTGGGACTGAATATAGAAGAGCTTATACTCTTCCTTAGATATCAATCAAAAGCAGATTGAGAGTATGGAAGGACATGATGGAGGTGAGAAGGATTTTTGAATGTTGGTTTTTATCACCACACACAAATGTCATCATTCACCATGTCTAACAGACATCAAGGAACTTGCAAGTCTAGAGCCAACGCTTTCTGTGAAGACTTCTTAAATCATTAATAGCTGATCTATTTGCGAAAAACATATGGTTCGTAACTCACCATGCGTTTCACTCAGTAAAGAAGTTGGCTTAGTCCAAGAGAAACGGATCTTGGTATAAAGACATCTTAAATTCGTTGATATTAATATTTACTCAAACTATATGGGTTATCAATGCACCATGTTTATTGCAATAAAGCATTGCTATTCCCAGAGCAAACAGCTTACTGGAAAAAATTATCAAATCCGTTTATTGCAGGTATTTGCCAAAAACTACAAACAGCCAACTTAGTTGGGATAGTTGTGTTGATGTGTTGCTGAGATCTGCATAGGTACCAACGCCTGGAAGCTACATAAGTCCAGTTTACTAAGTAACCAAAAGAGATTCAAGAAAAAAGCGAGATTAAAGAGTAGCAATGTGATTTGGATACATCCTCCTAGTGTTCCAAAGAAGCACAAACTGAAAAACCTGAAGCTAACAAGTGAAACATCATGTTAGGGAGGATGTTGTTGTTTCAGAAGTTCCTAAAACTTAGTGGCAACTTATACAAGTTACGACAGCCGATTCTACATAGTTCTACTTAGTGCTACTGTTTGTTGTAAATAGTTAGTGACTTGGCCAGTACATTTTAGTACAGGCCATATACGTTAGGTTGTTAGAGTAAGTAAGTATACTGCAGTAGTACTGTTAGTAGATAATGCATGAGTTATTATGGAATGAGTATGCATTACTTTACACGTTTTGTAAGCCCTGTAGATTTTCCTTGGTGTATAAAAGG
Organism: Tanacetum coccineum; assembly: GCA_026074375.1. Lineage (NCBI taxonomy): Eukaryota > Viridiplantae > Streptophyta > Magnoliopsida > Asterales > Asteraceae > Tanacetum > Tanacetum coccineum. The sequence continues at coordinate 13,744 of BQNB010087182.1, forward strand.
TAACCCTATGGCATTAGTTTAGAGATAAGTTCATATACAAGTGTTCACCAATATCTAGTTATGTATCTGGAACCAAGCAGATTAATAGTAAATAAAGTTTCTTTTTTATTCATTGTTCTTGCCTCGCCCTATAAGCTAGTTTTCGCATAACTTATATTGTTCATAGTCATTGTTTCTCTTATAGTTTGTTTGGATCTATCCAGATAGGCTACCACCTTTAACAGGCTAGAAAGATCTATTCAGATTGGGATCAACACTGTTTGGATGCTAAACTTTTTCCAGTGCAATGATCTTTAAAGGGTTGTTTGTTTGCTTAACTTGTGTGTAATAAAAGAAAAAAATGACTCTAAAAGGCTGGTTTGGTTGCTGAAATTTCGTGTAGAAAAATGACCTTTTGGTTGCTGATTTTATGTAGAAAAAACCTCTTTTGGTTGCTGATTTTTATTCAGAAAATTCATATTTTGTTTGCCATTACGCATAAAAACTATTTTTAAGGCGCGTTTGGTTGCTGAACGTTTGTGTAGAAACATGGTTTTCAAAAGGGTTAAATGAGTGGAATATGTTGAAAGACATCCAGAGGGTATTTTTAATGTATCCACCCTCTTACATTATTGTTAAAAAATGTAACGTTTGCAAATCATACAATTCTCATGGTCAAACATATTCAGTTTCTGTATGTATGTTTAGTGTATGATTAGTGCATCGTTAATCATATTAAGGCATCTGTATGTGTTGAAAATAGGTTCTTATGCTAAAGCTCAAAAGGAGGTTGAAAATAGTCTACCTGCAATTGAAAAAAGGAGGATGAAGATCGAAGCACTATATAAAATTCAAATACGTTTGGCTTGTCGTGACTAGAAATGAGTAAGCACCTTATCATCACAATTTAGTCTTTTGTTATTTTTTTGTGTTATCGTATTTTTGGTTTAATTCAACGGGATCCGTTTGTTTTTTGTTTTTTTCTTTTGATTTGTCCACATATATTATTTTAAGGGTGTTTATGCATATGTGGGTTAGGTTTGATATTAATGTTTATAATATAAATGAATGGTATTTGAGATAAATCACTCGTTAGAAAAGTTTTCATTTACTATATGTTTCATTCAGTTATGTCCTTCGATTTCATAAAAAATGTTTTACATCATTTGTAGTATGATAAGAGCATCAAGTTAAATTAGGGCATCTGTTTGTTTTTTTAGTGCATCTATGAACACATTAGGGTATCACTGCATATGTTTAGTGCATCTGTTTGTATGTTTAGGGCATCTATTTGTATGAACATTGGGACATCATTGTGTTACGACATATATTAGTATAATAAGAGCATCATGTTACAAGTTAGGTAATCAGTTAGTATGATTAAGGCATCACTCGACTTGTTACAATATTTTTTTTGTATAATTATTGCTTCAAAAATATGTGTTATGACATCTGTAGTATGATAAGTTCATCATGTTAAGTTAGGGCATCTATTTGTTTTGTTTAGTGCATCTATGAACATATAAGGGCATCTACGTATGTTTAGTACATCTGTTTGTATGTTTAGGGCATCCATTTGTATGAACATTAGTGCATATGTTAGTATGTTTAGGGCATTCATTTGTTTAGTGAATCATTGTGTTACGACATATGTTATTAGGGTAAGAGCATCATGTTACAAGTTAGGTAATATGTTTGTTTGATTATCGCATCTAAAATAAGCGTTAGTGCATCTGTTAGTATGATTAGGGCCTCACTTGACTAGTTACAACAATTTTTTTTGTGTAATTATTGCATCAAAAAAAAGTGTTAAGGCATTTGTAGTATAATTATTCTTTGATGATCTAACTAGTTCCCTTCTCCTACAATCTGATCTGCAATAACAAACTTCCATATATAATGTTGCTTATATCATATTATATGATTAAAGAATATATTGTGTGATATTAAAGCATTATAAATTAATTTAAGACATCTATTTGTTTCATGAAATATCATCTAATTGTTTTAAGGGCATCTGTTTGTATTATTTAAGGGCATTTGTTTCATTAAGGGAGTTTGTTTTGTTTAAGGCCATCTGTTTGTATGATTAAGGGTATCTATTTGCATGCATATGTTTGTATGGTTTAAGGGCATCTGTTTGTATGATTTAGTGCATCATTTGAAATACTTGGACATCTATGATCACATTAGGGCATCACTGTGTAAGTTTAGTGCATCTGTTTGTATGTTTAGTGCATCGATTTGTATGATCATTAGGGCATCATTGTGTATATTTAGTGCATATGTTTGTATGTTTAGTGCATCCATTTGAGATAAGCAGTACTTCTAGATCCAAGACTATGCACTCTGGGAAGTGATAGAAAATGGTGATTCATGGGTCTCAGTATCTCAAACATCTGAGGAGAATGGGATAACAGTTACAAAGATGTCTACACCTGTAACTGTAGAACAAAAGACAAATAAAAAGATGATGTCAAAGCTAGAGGTTTGTTTACTCATCGCTTTCAAATGAAACATCAGCTAACATTCAGTCAGTTTCCAGAGTAAATCTATGTTTGCTGCCATTGTAATATAAGATTGGAGGTATTGCAAGCTACACCAAAGAAACTCCAGTAAACTCTTGAAGTTAATAGTATGGATTTTTAGTGCAACAGTGAGAGTCTCTTGACTCGTATTTTTCAATAGGCTTCAGAAGATAGTCAGTAGGCTTGCTATCTTGGGTGTGATCATTGCCCAAGAAGATTTAAACTTAAAATTTTTAAGCATCTTACCACCTGAGTGGAATACTCATGTAGTTGTTTGGATGAATAAGCCTGAGGTTGAGACTGTGAGTATAGATGATTTGTACAATAATTTCAAAATTGTTGAACAAAAGGTAAAGAAAACTGTTGGTACATCTAGTGGTGTTCTAAAGTTGGCCTTCATGATTGCACCAAGCTCTAGCAGTACCAATGATGCTAACACTGCTTCTTCACAAGTTAGTGCTGCTAGCCCTAGTGTTAATACTGCCAATCCACAAGTTTGCACTGCAAGTGTCAGTGATAATGGATTTGAAGTGGTTGAAAATCTGAATGGTTCTAATGTCCTACATCAGGACTTAGAGCAAATTCATGAAGATGATTTGGAAGCAATGGATTTGAAGTGGCAGCTCTCTTTGCTAAGTGTAAGAGCAAAGAAGTACTATTAGAGGACAGGCAAAAAGTTTTTCATTAATGGTAATGATATTGCTGGATATGATAAATCTAAGGTGGAGTGTTACAACTGTCATAAGTTAGGACGCTTTACCAGGGAGTGCAGAGCACCAAGAAGCAAGGAAGGTCAGTTCAGAAATCAAGACAACACCAGGAAGCAAGGAAACAATGAAGACACTTCAAAGGCAATGTTGGCTATTGATGGTGTAGGTTTTGATTGGAGTGACATGGCAGAAGAACAAGTTCAGACAAACATGGCTCTATTGCCATTTTCAGACTCAGAGGTATACACTGATAAAACTTGCTCTAAAACTTGTCTAAAAAACTATGAAACTCTTAAGAAACAATATGATGATTTTCTTGCTAAACAACATCAAACTAAATTTAAGGCAATTACTTATAAAAGAGGACTAGATACTGTTGAGGCACAACTTGTCACATATAGGAAGAATGAGGTTCTTTTTAGTGAAGAAGTTGTTGTCCTTAAAAGAGAAGTAGGAGTCAAACAATATAAAATTAATATGCTTAAAACATAGTTTGAAAAAGTTAAGCAAGAAAAAGATGCCATTGATTTTAAAATTGAGAAATTTGTTAAGGCCTCAAAAGACTTAGATCATTTGTTAGGAAGTCAGATAACTGAAAAAAGTAAAAAGGGTTTTGGATATTATGCAGTTCCTCCACCTCATCCTCTAATTTATAATAGACCTAACAAGCTCGGAATCATGTCTTATTCTGTGTCTTGGTTGAATTCAAAGCAGCCTGAATTCAATGGTTATGGTCTTGAGAATAATAAGAAAGAGTCTAATGTGGATTTGTGAATAAGAATCAGAAAATTCTTACGATATTTATGTTATGTCTTTGGTAGAAGAACAATAGTAATCATTGGTCAAAAGTAGGCTTTGTTGTGGTTGTGGGTCTAACACTAGTAAGAGTGTTAGTGATGTAGAACCTAAGAAAGTTTGAAAGAATAATGATGCTCTATTATGTGGAGTGGTGTCAGATGATGAGGAACAGATGAGTCTAGACTAAGCCTGAAAAGAAACTGTTATTCCTAATGTGCTAAAATAGTAAAAACAATTAATAAGAAGTCAGTTAGGTATGCAGAAATGTATAGATCACAAAGTCCTAGAGGGAATCAAAGAAATTGGAATGGTCAGAAGTCCAATCAACTAGGTAGTGAATTTGTGATGTATAACAAGGCTTGTTTTATTTGTGGGAGCTTTAATCATGTGCAGAAAAATTGTACTTACCATCAAAAGAAAAAGGTGGTAAGTGGAAACAATTACAACAGGTGGGATAATGACTTTTATGCTAAGACCTCACACCATAGAACCCACAAAAATATGACTCCAAGAGCAGTTTTGCTAAGAACTGGTCTAAAACCTCTTAGTACTGCTAAGTTAGTTTATACTGCTCATCCAAAACCAACAGTGTATTGTGCTAGACCAAAGACTCATTTTTACAGATCAGCATAATCTACTATCCAAAGGCCCTTTTATAAGAATCCAGCGTTAACTAACAGGCATTTTAATCATAAGGTTAATACTGTTAGGTCTAGAATAGTTAATACTACTAGGTCATACAGAACACCTGTTAATACTGTTAAGCCAGAGTAGTTAATACTGCTAGGCCAAATAGAACATCAGTTAATGCTGCCAGGGTAAATGGGTTCAATGCTGTTAAGCCCTCAGCATATTAGGTTTGGAGACCTACCAAATCTAATGGTGCATCACTTGCTTTTAAAAGACATAACTACATTGATGCAGAGGTAAATCCAAGTCAGTAATGGCTTGGGTCCCCAAAGGAATCTAATTTCCTTATTCTTTTATGCAGGGCAAGCTAAAACATAATGATAAAGGATTTGTTGACAATGGATGCTCAAGGCACATGACTGCATGTTGAATACCTGATGTTGAATGCTTCACCTTTTGAAGAAGATAATGGTCTTGGTTCATACTGTTTAACTTTTATTCATGGGTTATGAATAAATATGGATCCTCATGAATTCCTACATGTCTATCTAGTCTTTTCTAGTGTGCTTGTGATGAATAGAGGCATGTTGTTGCATAATTATTAAAGATAGAGTTAATGTTGTTCGACTTCAGTTAATATTGCTAGGCAGAAAGTTTCTACTGCCAAGCAAATGTTAATATTGTTAAGATCACATGGGCACCAGAGTTGCAACTGTTTCAAATTCTTATCTCTTGAGGGGAGGTTCCTTATTTATACAACCAAAAAGCATGGATGAAAGGATATGTTATATCATGAGTATGTTCAAAAGGGATCAAAACACGTCTAGGCATATCAAAAGAGGTCGGAACACCAAGATACCTTAGTCTAGTGGTCCCCCTGACAAAGGTTGGTGATGAGGCTGTCCATAAGGAGTTGGGTGACAAAATGAAAAGGGCTGCAGCTACTGCCTCTAGCTTAGAAGCAGAGCAAGACAGTGGTAACATCAAATAAGACCCAATCCATGGCAACACTTAATGAATAAACTCCTTAGGGAATTGATTCAGGTAGTGGTCCTAGGTGCCAAGATACCATATTAGGGGATGTGAATGCTTAAACTAGGTTTGAGATTACATCTAAATAGTCCATTGATCCACCTCTCTCAAAAGGTTACACACTTGGAAGTGGGGAGGACAATATGAAACTCATTGGAATTGATGAAATTTTGTACATAAATTTCATATAAAAACAAAAATAGTGTCTTGGTAAGCCAAAAGAAATAAGAGATTTTGTGAGCTTAAAAATAGAAAGAGAGATGCGTGCATAAAAATAGAAATAAGTGATTATGTGAGCAAAAAGAATTGAGAGATGTTGTGAGCATAAAAACAGAAAGAGAGTATGTGTGAATAAATTTGATGATGAAAGTTGCTTTTTAGAATGAAAATTGAATGATTACTAGTGTATTCTTTTTACTGCTGCTCAGTTTCGACTTAATGCTGCTAAGCTTAAGTTAATGATGTTAGGCTTAAATTAGTACTGTCTGTATTTGTTTCTGTTGTTAAGCGTATGTTAATGCTGCCAGTTCAAGTTTCTGCTGTTGAGGGTGATTCTATAAATACTTCGATTAAGGGTTTCATTTACTTCTTTATTCGATTTCACTTATTCAAACACTCTCTAACCATAAACCCTAATTCAATTTTCATCTTTGATCATCAAATTCATCATTATGTCAAGCCCTAAGTTTGCTGAAACGCACAATGTGGTCGCGTTCTTGGAAAAACCCGAAGAAAGTGATGGGTTTGCAGAGATAATTAAACAAGTTCTATTTTATATGCTTTAACAGTCAATCCAGTAATCTACACATCTTGTATTGAACAATTTTAGGCAATTGCCAAGGTACAGACAGTTAATGGAGTGCGACAGTTACAAGCCCTAGTTGATAAGAAGAGGGTTATTGTTACGGAGTCAAGCATTAGGAGAGATCTTCACTTGGATGATGCAGAAGGTACTGATTGTCTTCCAACTGCTACTATCTTTGAAGAATTGGCACGTATGGGGTATGAAAAGCCTTCTCAAAAGCTTACTTTTTATAAAGCCTTTTTCTCTCCTCAGTGGAAGTATTATATTCATACTATTACTCAATGCTTAAGTGCTAAATCCACTGCATGGAATGAGTTCAGTAGTTCTATGGCTTCTTTGATCATATGCTTGGCAACTAATCAGAAGTTTAATCTGTCTAAGTATATCTTTGATGCAATGGTGAAACACTTAGATGGAGGAGTCAAATTCTTGCTGTATCCACGTTTTCTCCAAGTTTTCATTAATCAACAACTGGGTAATATGTCAACTCACAAGAAGATTTTTGTTAATCCCTTTCACACAAAGAAAGTTTTTGCCAATATGAAGAGAGCTGGAAAGGATTTCTCTAGGAGAATAACACCTTTATTTGATACCATGATGGTTCAACCTATTGAAGAAATGGGTGAGGATTCAGATCATCCAACTGATTCCACTCCAATACACATTATTGATCAACCATCTTCATCTTCCCAGTCCAAGAATGATAAACCATCTAAAAAGGCTCAGAGACAGGAGGCAGAGGTTCCTCAAGATAAGGTAGAGCATGAGGAAAGTGTACCAACACCTTCTAATGATCCACAACCTAGTGGTGAGGATAGCATGCAACTAACTGATTTGATGGTTTTATGTACTAAATTGCAAAAACAGGTTCTTGATTTACAAAAAGCAAAGGATGCTCAAGCTAAGGAGATTGATGCTTTGCAGAAGAGGATCTAAAGGTTAGAAAGGAGGAAAATGTCAAGACCTATAGGTTTGAAAAGACTCAGGAAAGTTGGTATGTCTAGGAGAGTTGAGTCCTCTGAAGTCAATGAGAGTTTGGGTGACAGGGGAGGAGTATTGAAGATATTGATGCTGATGTTGATGTTTCTTTGGTTGATGAAACTCAAGAAAGACAAAATGATGACTTAATGTTTGATTATAGAGTTTTGGAGGATGATGTAATGCATGTGGAAGCTATAGTTGATGAAAAATATGAACAGAGTAAGAAGCTTGATGATAGTACTGCTGGTGAAGCAGTTACTACTGCTAGTATTGATGATAGTGTTGTTCCTACAACTAGTGAGGAAATTACTTTGGCTCAGACACTTATACAGATTAAAGCAGCTAAGCCTAAAGTTGTTACTACTGCTGCCACAACAGCAACAACTACAAGACCCAAGGATAGAGGGGTGGTTGTACAGGAGCCAAGTGATTTTAGAGTTCCATAAGAGACACAACCTTCAAGTTCTAAAGATAAAGGAAAAGGTATTATAATTGAGCCTGAAGTTCGTTTGAAGAGAAAAGATCAAATTGCTCTTGATGAACAAATTCCAAGAGATACTCTTCAATGATAAGGATGCTGTAAGGAATAGATAGAGAAGACTTGGAAGCTCTTTGGAGGATAGTGAAGTCAAAGTATGGTGATACAAGGCCTGAAAATGAATTTGAAAGAGTGTTGTATGGAGATTTGAAAGTTATGTTTAAACCAGACATAAAAAGTGATATATGGAGAATGTTTCAAGGATACATGGTGACTATTTGGAAATTGATTGATTCATCTGGAGTTCAGTTTGTAAGGTTTGATAATCTTCACATTTTTATGTTGGTTGAAATCACCAATATGCTCAACAAGAAACTTCAAACTGATCATCAAAATAAGATGTGCTATCAATTGCTAAAGCTTATGGTGAAACAGCAAAAAGGTCTATGAAAGGTTTGAATGCATCTTCCTGAAGTATGATGAATACTTTTAAAGAAGAAACTTGAAGATTCA
>BQNB010087183.1:0-27985 GCA_026074375.1 Tanacetum coccineum
TAAGCTTAAATCATTTTTGTTTTTGGTCTAGTTTTCTTAGTTCTTATATTTTAGTCAATTAAGACTTATAAAAGTCAAAAAGATCATTTTAAGACTTAATTTTGATAAATTAAGGTTTTTAGGTCACGTTTTAGGATTCCTGGTTTGCGTTTTTAGTTTAAATTTGTGTGCCTTATTTGTTTTTAGTGTAGATTGCATTAATTTTTCCGTAGAATTAGAAAACCAATCAAAATCTTTGTCATTCAAACATCAAATATCAAACCGACTCTCGACTTTCCATTGCATTCTTCGTTGGGGATAAACAACCCGGGAATCACCTACTTCCCGGTTTCTACATTGAGGTTTTTGATTCTTATTATATATTTATATATTTATTATATTAAATATATATAAAGGGTTGAGTATCTCATTGTCATTTTGGCGCCGCTGCCGGGGAGGATTGTATACGATTGTCGTTGCGTTTGACAATTTGTGCTTTGAAAATCCTTCCGCGTGAAGTTATTTTGCTTATTTTCATATAAAAAAAAATACAAAAAGATTTTTCTTTTATTAGTATATATATAAGAAAAAAAAATTAAAAATTTTAAAAACATTGTCCATAAAAAGAAATAAAATTCACCATCAATATAATAATTGCAACTGAAGTATTATCATTAATAAGTTCCCGAACTAAAGATCAAAAACTTACCTTTTGTGTCACTCGCGAGGTACGGTTCACCTTTGGAAGATAAACAAACTCTAAGAGGGGTATAAGGCGGGTTGTTCCAACGAACTACGACCCTAAAGTAGAAAGGTTTTTAATAACTTCGCGCTTTCCTACTCATCTGCTCCTTTGTGCGTTTTTTCTCTTTAAAGAGTTACCGAGAAGCGAGTTGATTATTAGGTTTAAGTGTCTTATCTCATTGTCTGTTATTAAAATAAATTGTGAATACATTGTTGAAAATCCAAAAAAAAAAATTAGTATAAATTTTCTTGTTATATTTTAGTGCATGCGCACTCGTTTCAATCTCGTAATTCTAACCGTCAACAACAACAAGTCCCACCGACTTTTGTTGAACCATTTAATCTTGTGGAACCAATTGAAAATCAAGCTCCTCCCGTAGTTACGATGGCCGATAATCGTACTATGGCGCAATTGCTCGAAGCACCCAACGAGGGTTACGAAGATGCCATCGTTGTTCCCGAGATCACCGCCGACAACTTTGAGCTTAAGCATGGTTTGCTTACTCTTGTTCAAAATAAACAATTTTTTAGACATGACAAAGAAGACCCTCATGCTCACATTCAATATTTCAACAAGATCACTTTTACGATGAAGTTTGACTAGCGCGAACTCACCCTTATTCTATATGTAAATAAACATAAACATATATAAACACACAGCAAGGGACTAAATCACGCGAAACCAATGAAACCGGAAGTAGTATAGAGTATCTCCGGGTTGTTTATCCCCAACGAGGCTAGAGATGGAAAATTGAGAGGCGATTGATAGATGATGTTTGAATATGACAAGGATTTGGATGTGATTGGGCACTAAACCTAATAGGCAATTGCACACAAAGACAAACAAGGAAAATAGGCTGAAACAAGCATAAAAGCTAAAAATGGCAAAAACACTTAAAACTTTTAAACTAAGACAAAAATAAGCTCAAATAAGCTTAAGACAGAACCAAATAAGCTAGCCTAACTTCATCGAGAGCAAATCCAAAGTTCGTAATTCACGTAACAAACCGGTTGTTGCCAAAGTGAGTTAGAGCTCTTCCACCCCTAGTATTTCTCCCGATGTTGCCGAACTTAAAGATATGGTGAAAGCCTTACTTCTCGATAAGAAAAACCAAACCCAAGCTCCCGCTCTCGTAAAAGCGGTCGAGGAAAGTTGTGTTACTTGCGGTGGTACTCATTCTTACCGAAATTATCCCGCCACCTATGGCAACGTTTATCGTGACAATATTCAAGAGTACGTCTCTCAAGCCGCCGCAGCTAATCTCAATCAAGGAAATACCGGTTACCGAGCCCCGATTGCTAATCAAATTCGACCTCCCGGTTTTCCTCCCGTTAAACAAAACCAAGGAAATAACCAAAGCCGTTACAACCAAAACCGGGGGACTAATTACAACCAAGGCCAAATTTATCGACCTCCGATTAATCAAACCCCGGTTTACCAAGCTCCACCTTACCAAGCTCCGGCTCCGCAAACACAAGGTGTGTCGAAGGATGATATTCAAAACTACGTCAAAGCTAATGATGCAGTGATGAGAAATATGCAAAATCAAAATCAAAACTTGCAAAATCAAATGACCAATTTAATGGACATGCTTTCCAAGTTTGTGAATGCCAATACCGCTTATACTTCAGGTACGGGTTCACTCCCTAGTAATACCATTACTAACCCGAAGGTAGATTTGAAAGGTATTACCACCCGAAGCGGTGTCGCTTATCAAGGACCCACGATTCCTACTACTTATTCTTCTCTCCTAAAGTAGTGGAACGTGAACCGTTGTGAGACACAAGGAAAGGACACGGTGCCTCCTACTAATAACGGAAGCACCAAAGACGTCCAACCTCCGGTTGTCCAAATTCAATCCCAAGTATCATATTCCTGAGCCGTTGTGCTCCCGTAGTGCTCGATTGCCTAAACCAGAAATCATCAATTCTCATATCCTTTGAGACGTAATGAGACTAGGCGCCGTGAAAAAGCTAACGACCTCGTTCTAGACAAAAGATGAAATCTACCAAAATCTTAAAGGTTTGAGTTTTGAATTAGCCTCGCGGATGCTTGATTCTAAGGCCAAAATTCACCTCGCTCTTAAAGCGCTTTATTGGACACACAGAAAAATTAAGTGAAATTCTAGAACTCCTGTTGAGATGAGCATTGCTTCGCGTCATCCTCAACAAGTTACCCGAAAAACTTGAGACCCCGGCTAAATTTCTCAGACGCTGTGATATTCCGGAATTGGATGAGTGCTTAGCCTTGGCCGATGTTGGCACCCCCCTAGTATAAATCCATGCATTAATCCTGTGGAAAAAGCTTTCTCTTCCGGAGCTCACTCCTACTTGTATGACTCTTGAACTTGCGGACCGTTCGATCTCCCAACCGATCGGTATCGCCGAAGATGTCGACGTAAAAGTAGGAAAGTCCAATCGGTATCGCCAAATATGTCGACGTTAAAGACCGGACGTGCTTTGATTGATGTTTACGAAGGGATTATCTTCTTCGTGGTTGGAAAAAGAAGCGAAACATTCATTCTTGACCAAACTATCGAGATACTCAACTAATTCACATGATGATAATTTTGGTTTAACCGAATCGAACTCATTGAAATGGCTTTGAGGAGTATTCTCAAGAAAAAAGTTTTTCTCAGTTAACTCGATACAATTAGCAAAACAAGCATATATTTGGCATTTTAAGTCCGTTTTTGGTTATTTTAGCTCGTTTTTAAAGGTAAAAGGTATGTGTAATTAAGCACATACCAAAATCCCCCATACTAAGGTATTGCCGTGTCCTCACGCAATGTTATGAAGTAAACATTTACGAAAACTAAGAATCTCAATCCCCCTCGACTAATAACTTTGAAAAGTAGCAAAGTGTTCGTCAAGGGAAACTAAAGAATCAAAAGCTTCGACAAGTCCCGTTTTCACCATTTTTTATTTGTACACTAACTATCCCTAATATTTTTGGATTTTTCTTTTTCTTTTCTCGACTACCTGTTTGACTTCCTTTATTTTATCAACATTGGGATCATAGAATGAGAAACGCCCATAGAATAATCTACGGATGTCCTGACGGATAAATTCATCGTCCCCGATTTTTCACTAGTTCCAAACCAAGCAATTAAACAAGATCATTTGTCAATATAAGTCTAAATGCTAAGCACTCATACTTATGACTTGTGAACTTTTAACTCCCAACATGGATATATGATTTAAATGTGTGTACTCATTTCAACTCAACCATAGATCAACTTATTTCCATAGTCGTAATTCAAGATGAATCATGACTCAAAGCAACAACTTATTAGGACCTTGTAACTTGATTTTAAAGAACGAGATTTTAACTGTAGAACTTTTTGCAACATCTTCATCATTATAATCATAAGTTCTTAAAGCTAGGAATGCGTTGCTTAGTTTGAACACCTACCTAGGCCTCGCTCCCTAGTAGGATATCACAACCAACGACCGGTGTTCTTAGTTTGAAAACCCACCCCGTTGCTAGCGTAGTGGGAAATCACATCAACACCTTCTTCCTAATATGGCTAAGGATAGGTGTCTTAGTTTGAACCCTCACCTAGACCTCGCTTCCTGGTGAGATATCACAACACACCAAATCCCTAGAAGTAAAGATGTCTTAGTTTGAACCCCCACCTCGTGGTTAGCGGAGTGGGATATCACGACACATCTTTTACTTGCTCCATATAATCAAATGTATGCTTCATTGGCATAATTTCAATATTCATGCATTTTTGCATTCATATTTCATTCATGCTTCTTTGGCATTTTAACTTTCAAATCACTAAGAACAGAGAAAACTCGTTTTAAAGAATCAAGTTACAAAATTTGAAGCTTTTTCTAAAACATCGATTGACTTAGTTGAATTTAAATGAGCGCGTATGATTAGGTGGATTAAAAGCTAATGGGAGAAAAAGCCACAAGTTACTCATATAAGCTTTAGAAGAATCTTGCTTAGCACATAAACTTATATTTAACTCTATCACTTCTTGTTCTTCACCTCGTGAAAGCTTAGCTTACAATTAAGGAACTAGCTAGGGCTCAACACGCCCGATCGAGTCAAAAATTATTCTCATTCTACCCATTGGGAAAGTCGAAACTGTGACAAAACACTTAAAAAAAAAATTTAATTTTTTTTTTCATTTTTTATTTGGTATCTTTGCAGAAATTTGGTGGTAAAAACGGGATTACGTGACAACAACGGCTGCAGGAAACAATCAAATCGAAGATCCCCCCCATACTAGAACTAAACATCGTCCTCCGACTGCAGGTCAAAAATCAAAATCGAAGATTCCCCCCCCCATACTAGAACTAAACATTGTCCTCGATGTTTTGAAAGGGGCACCTAACTAAATCTAAGGCCGTTCCAAAATATAAAACGTTAGTCGATTAGATTTGGATACTGTATTCCCAAAATGAAGCTGAGGATGTGAAACTTCTTGTGATATTTGAGAGTCTTTTCACAAACAGGGAAATCCTGGACATATCATACAAAGCTACAACAAAACATGTACAAAACACGGTGGATGGAAAATGTAAAGCCCCCCACCTTCTCACACAAAAAACTTATTTATTACTACTTGACTTATAAGCAATAAGGGGTGCCTCCCACGAAGCGCTTGTTTAGGTACCCGAGCTTGACCCTCCTCCGAATTTATTTGGTCCGTGGGAAACTTTGGAGATCCGGACAACCTCGGTTGGTACGTCCCCCTCCAAATAATGTTTTATACGATGACCCATTCCACTTTAAAGTTGGCCTACGGGATTTTTTGAGATAAGCTACGGTGCCATAAGGAAATACTTGGTACTTAGAGAATGTCCAGACCAACGTGAATTTCAATTTGCCCGAGAAAATCTTCATCTATGAGTTAACAAAAGGAGAACAGCGATCACCACCGTTGAAAACGGCGGTTATTGATCTTAGCAATCGTGTATCCTCTTGGTTATCTCTTATAGATCAAAGAGTTTACGTAGGACATGATCACAGAAGTCTTTAGTTCATCTCAGTTGAACTTTCCTGAGATCACCCGCAGTTTTGAACATCAAAATTTGTATGGATGCTTGAGGGCCCAGAGCTTTATGCTGCTAACTCGATCGTAGATGACATGCTTTACAAACACTATTCTTATATGGAGTACACCCGATGGGTGTTTTGTAAGCTGTGCGGAAGGCCCATAAAGCATCATCTAGTAGTCGACACCAGAGGCACGATTTTCGTCGCTTACTGGTTCTCTTCAAAATACGCTTAAACCTACGATTTGACACCTCAACTTGCCCACTTTTTGTTGTGATATACCAGAGAGACGATGTAGTGACTCCGTACATAAGCATGACCTTTGTAACTGGTCATTGCAAAAGTGATTCCGCGATCACCATTATTATAGCCCGGGGTGCACCAAATCGAGAAAGAGAGTGTTTTAAAAATTTGCAAACACTCGGCAATGCTTGGGTGGGGAGCGCTTTTGCTTCAACCCATTTTGACAAGTAGTCAACAGCCACGAATATGTACTATTATTCCCGGTCATTGAAGACGGGAACGACCCCAAAAAATCATGCCCAGAATGGGTGTGGTGTGCAAAGATTTAGCAAACTTGAATGGAGATTTTTGTGCATCTCATCACGTTGCGTATGTGTTTTCCTTGACGTTAACAAATGTCACAACAAAAGAACTGGTGACAAAGTCAAGGGCATCTTGTAAATGGTAGTGCCAATAGAGATCCTGAATCGAAGACTTTTCTTGCTGTTAATTGGCACCATAGTGTCCCCCATGTAGGATCCCACTTGGCAAGCTTTGAGGATGTCTAAAACTTTTTGCCCAGAAACACAACGTCTTATCACCTGATCAGCACAGATCTTGAACAGGAAGGGATCTTCCCAGAAATAATGCTTGACATCCTTGAAGAATTTATTTTTTTGTTGGGATGTCCAAGATCCGATGATAACGAATTTCCCCGCATGGTAGTTTGCAAAATCTGCAAACCATGGGGTACTATCATCTTTAAGAGCAATAGATCCAAGGGTTTCGAGAGGAAATGCTTCATTTATTTCCTGTTCGTCTGAACTTATGGTAAGGATTTTCCAGTCTTGAAAGATGATCTGCAGCAAGATTTTCTGCTCCTTTTTTGTCTCGAACATCAATGTCAAATTCTTGGAGCAATAGGATCCACCGCATGAGTCTTGCCTTAGCATCCTTCTTGGCAAAGAGATACTTGATGGCAGAATGGTCAGTATACACTATGCTTTTGGACATCAACAAAATGAACGATAATTCTCAAAAGGCATTACAGCTACGCCAAGTAATTTCCTTTACGGTATAGTGTAGTGAATATACCTCGTTTCATAGTCTTGCTAGCAAGTGTATAGGTTGAAATGCTTGTTTTTTTCTTTGCCGATGACTGCCCCTTATTGCGAAGTCGCGTAGCGAAAGCACATCAGTTCAAAAGGGCAAGTCCCAGTCGTGAGCAATTAAGATCAGGAGCCACAGTCGATTTTCTTTGAGTGTATTATGGAATCGATACACTTTTCAGAAAAGAAAAATGAGCTCTTTTTATAAGCAAAATGAGTCAAAGGACGGGCAATTTTAAGAAGTCCTGAATGAATCGTACGGTAAAAACGCGTGTCCAAGGAAACTACGGGACACCTTTGACATAAGTCGGTGAGGGAGTTTAGCTAGTTAACTATCGCTTAGCTCTATCCCCCAAAAAACCTCAAGTCCCGACATAGAATTTTTGTGACCGAGAACAATAGCCTTCCCTCACCCATAGAAAATGGCTCAGTTCTCACCAGTTTAAAGACAAATTGTTGTCTTCCACCTAACCGCTTCAACATCTATGCCAAATGGGATAGGCACATAGAGAAAGATTCCCCAAAGACACGAAAAAGTCATCCATAAATACTTCCGAAAAATCGTTTTTTCAATCATTTCGTGGAAGATGCCATCGATACATCTTGAATGTACCACCCGGAAGCATTTCATATCCCAAAAGGCTATTAGACATAGGCAAATTCCTATTGGGCATTTAATGTTGTCTTTTCTATTGATCTTTTGGGTCGGACTGGGATCTGAAAATACCCGAGAAGCTATCGAGGAAACAGTAGTATTCCGTTCCTGCTAGTCATTTCGATCATTTGGTCCCATAAAAGGCAATGGAAGTGGTCCTTTCGGTGGCTTTCATTAAGTTTTCTGTAATCAATACATACTCGCCATCCCGTGACCAATCGAGTAGGAATTCAGTTCATTCTCATCATTTGTGATGACGGTCATGAGAGACCTCTAATTCATAGTACAACAGAGTACCTGGGCCTTAACCCAAGGGCTGTCAGAGATGGGGTAAATCAATCCAGCGTCAAGGAGTTTTTCAACCTCCTTCTTGATAACATCGTGGATTTTTGGGTTTACCCTTCTCTGACTTTGCACAGATGGTTCGTAGTCCTCTTCCATTAAAATTTTGTGAGTACAAAATTCTGGGCTAAACCCTTATATCGGTAGAAGTTTCAACGAAGGCTCGCTTGTGGGACCTTGAAACCTGAAAGAGCTGCATTTTCTCATCTTTAAGTCTTAAGCAATTATTACAGGCAACTTGGTCGTCACCACCATCGTAAAAATTCGTATTCAAGAAAGGGTGCAGTTCCCTTGATTCAACCCTCTGAGTTTCCTAACGGAAGAATCAACGGTATTTTAGCTCCACAGAGTTTGAGGATTCTTTCCTAACTCCAGCAGATATTGCTCTTGATTTGGAGGGTGGTATTGGTTCACTGTTCAAATTGCTTCTAGAACAGGATGTCAGATCCTGATAAGTTTGATCAACTCAGATGAGTTGGATCAACTTCTAGAGCAAGAAACTATCTGCTTTCTTCAAATAAATAGAAAATGCACTGTCCCCAAAAAGGAGTGAGAGTTGGAGAATCAGTAGAAACAATAGGCTCAGAATATGGAGTGGGATTACCACTCGCGATCACGTTTAAAAATCCTAGGACCTCTTGAGAATACTTATCACAAGCCATATCAATGACGTCGATTTTGTTTACCGTCATACGGTTGTAATCAGCAGGTATATTGAAGTTTGTGAGTCCAATTGAATGTGATGGCTTCCTTGCCAAACATGAAGGTAATCTCACCCTACATAAACATCTATCAAGCAGACTCTTTTTCAAGAAACTCGCCCTGAGAAATAAAGTACTACGTGGGTCTGGTTTCAAAATCAACAACTACGAAATCAGCTGAAATTGGAAATTTCACCACATTTGACAAAGACATCTTCAGCAATATAAAATAAAAAAAAAGGAAAAAAAAAATTTATAAAGATAAAACATGAAACCGATCGGTTTTAGTGATCGAACGGATCAGGCTAGTTCTAGTGTCATGCAAGTCGGTCAATTCAGGAAGAGATAATTGTCCAAACAGGACTAAGGCATGAGATTAATGCTCGTAGACCAAGATCTGAGCCAATGCGTTGCATGGTAGTAATCCCCGTAAATTCGCAATGGAATCAGAAATTCGGCCCATGGTCTCCATCCAAGTTTTTCTTGGTAACTTGTTGAGGATGAACCGCTGAACATTCTCATTCAAAAAGGAGTTCATGCCAATTCGCTTAAATTTTTCTTTGTTTCCAATTAAGGTTTTAAAGTTGAAGCCAATTTTAGGCATGAGCAGCAAGGCAATCGTGTAAAGCTAATCTAGAAAACTCAAATTCTCTAAGATTTTCATAGAATTTCTCGATTTGGTCGTTAGCTTTTTCCTTGCGCCTTTCATCATTTCTTCTTGATGGATAATGGAATTGAGCATTAAGACATGAGAAAAAACAGGAGCAACAACAGGGAGCAACATTGGGCTCAGGATTTGGATTACGATTCTGAATTTGAACCAACAGGAGGTTGGACGTCTTGGTCTTCCGTTATTAGCAGGAAGGCAATCGTGTCCAATGTCACCGTCGGAGTCATGTTAACTGCTTTCGGTCCCTTGGATTAACACCGACTTCGGGTAGTGATACCTTTATGATCTCCTTTGGGTTGGTAACAGTGTTACCAGAAGAGTTCCAGAACGAAAGTAGAAGCTGTTTTAAGCAGTAACAAATTGTGAAAGCATGTCATTCAAATTTGCCATTGGGA
This sequence comes from Tanacetum coccineum, assembly GCA_026074375.1. NCBI lineage: Eukaryota > Viridiplantae > Streptophyta > Magnoliopsida > Asterales > Asteraceae > Tanacetum > Tanacetum coccineum. Next base: position 9,835 of record BQNB010087183.1, read on the forward strand.
AATCGCAGGTTATGACCTTGGTGTTTGCATGTTACTCTCACCACTGGTGCATCATGGCTGTGACATATATATCAAAATCTGTTTGACACAAATTAGTGAAAAAAAAACCGTTTGTCTGAGGATGACAGGTCCTTGATGAGCTACAGTTGATGAGCTACTGGTTGATTTGACCGGAGGTCGATAATCTGACCTTGGTTAAATTGTTCCTCTGTTTTGATTGAAGCTATTTCTCCCTCGATTGAAATTGTTTTGACTATTTTTGCATGAAATCTCTGAATGTTGAGGAAAACCAGGAGGTCGAATTTGATTTTGAGACCATACGGATGTCGATAACCAGAATTAGCTTTGGTTGAAATTGGCGCGCAGCTGCCTGGGAAACCACAAACTCTTGGGATATGTCATGTACATGATGCTGTTAGTGCTGGACAGTTTGATAAAAAGACCATCCCCCACAATTACACCACATTGTCAACACGCTTTTTACGGGTCGAAGCTGTGTTTGGTTCTTTCTATCGAGAATTAATGCCCGAACCATGTCTTTTAGTTCACAACATCAGATGAGACTGCATGGGAGGAAGAGCTTGTGCTCATTTTAAGCTTCTACAACATCTTTAGATTTCTTGATTGACGTACCTTAGACATGCACTCGATTATTTTTAAAACATTCTCGAGGCACTTTGTCTAAGAATTACCAACCCTAGCACAGAGTTCAATGTATCATGATCATTTGAGTTTAGGCATTATAGAATGTATCTAGTTGGATGCAATTCTGAAAACCCCATGATAGAGGCCTCCCCTTAAAAAGAATCATTGAAACGATACCCAAGCCTCATCAAACGTCTCATCAAATTTTGCTGAAATCTCATGATTTCATTTCTAGATTTGACTCGTTTAGAGGGTGGGAAGACCTTTGTTAATAAATTTCCGAAACCAAGATCATCCATTGTTTAGCCTCAATTTATAGAGTCGCACAAGGAAGCACGTCACTCTACGATGGAGCTTCGTCTTAACTAGTTTAATGTTGTAATTAAATATTATCGGAATCGGGCTCGGAAAGATAAGCAATAATGTAATATGTTTTTGGGTTTAATCACAAGCAAAACCCGAGCCTGGTCCAAGTTTATATAATCCGCGACGCGTCACAATAAATGTGTAGGGGTATATTATATATTAGATATTATCTAAAAATCTAAATATATATATAGAAATTTACATATGAAAATATCAAGTATATATCTTTTCCTTAATCAAAATTTTCTTTTCTAATTAGCTCTCAACTCTTCTCGGTCGTTCTCACGCCTCTCAATTTCGTCTCTCTTCTCTCACCCTCTCTTTTCTTGTTTATCGGTTTCGGGATAGTGAAGTGGAAGAATTAAACGGTTCCTACAATAAGGTATCAATCGCCTCGGGTGATAGCCTGTGGTTTTTTTTGGTGTGTAAGCATAATAGAATTCGGCGCTAGGATGATTCATCACATCGGCATAATAACTTTTTCGAGTGCTCATTTTGTTGTTGAAAACGCGGTAACAAGAAGAGAATAAACAAAAAAGTGAAGAAAATACGTTACGATCGAACGAGTGGAAAAACGATCGATCAGAACGAGTGGAAAACGAAATGATCGAAACGAGCGGATCGAACTAGGTGATCGAACTAGCGGACTCGAACAAAGCGATCGAACGACCCCTCGACAAAAGTTTTGGATCGAACGAGCGGACCTACAACAAACGCAGCGAATCGAACAAGCGGACATCGAACTAGACGATTGAAACGAGCGGGAAAACCCTCAACGAACGAACGAAGCGAAAACCTCAGCGACCGAACAATCGAACGAATAGCGTGATGATACGAGCGATTCGAACTAGCTTGATCGAACGAGCGATCGAACGAGCGATCGAACGAGCGGAATCGAACGAGCGATCGAACGAGCGATCGAACGAGCGATCGAACGAGCGGATCGAACAATCGATCGAACGAGCGATCGAACGATCTAACGAACGAGCGTATCTAACACAGCGCTCGCACAGAGCCTAAATGACGAACGAGCGGAATTTTTGGACCGAACGAAAATTTTTTTAAAAATTTTGTGTGACGAAAAGGGTTTCAGTAAAACGGCCATAACTTTTGATCCGTAACTCCGTTTCAGGCCCGTGAGCTCCATCAGATCGAGAAGAGAAAAACAGAGACGGAACAACGCTGTAACCAGCCTTAGGCATTGTTAAGGATTTTCAAGGCCCAAAAAGCTGTATTTCAGATGATTATTATTGACATTTTTTCATTTTTTCTGGAATTTTTGGCCGCTGATTCCGCATCAAATCATTCACGGTTTTCTATTGATTCTGTAAAATCCCGTTAATTCATTTATCGGTTTTAATCATAGACGTGTAAAATCCCGTGAACGTGAATTGCTTACAAAACCAACGACTTCAATCACAATATCCACTTAAGATCCAACAAAATCAATCAACACTCATAATTTTTTTCAACACTTAGACATTATTTTGACAGACTATGGAAAAGTACAAACAGGCACTTTTAAGCTTAAAAATAAGCACACAAACAGATCATTATGGACTTCTAATCTAAAAACAGATAAAATTTAGACCTAAAAGAACAATAATCAAGACTCAAAAGGTATTTTGAAATTCACAATAAGCAACAGTAAGCATTTGAAAAACAATTTCTTCATTTTTCACTACTTATCTAAAGTTTTGCAAAAAGCTATAAAACCTAAAACAGACTATTAGGCACTTACACTACTCAAACTAAACACTTAATCATGCATGAAAATCACTAAAACAAGCAGTCAAACCAAGCTTAAGCTAATAAGCTCTTGTAAACTATTTTTGAACCCACAGTTTTGATGGCTTATAGAAAATGCTTAAAATTGAATTTTTAAACTAAGAGACTTTTAAAAACAGCTTATGACAGCTTAAGAAAGCTTGCCAAAGTTGGCCAAGTGACCCAAATCATTTTGAAACCATTTTGACCCAGTTTACCCCTTAACCCAAACACCCCTTTAAAGATTCAAATCCAAATTTTAATCTGATTAAAGGTGGTTTAAGCCTAGAAACTTGAAAACAGATTATGACAAAGCTAGAATAAGTAAAAATAAGCAGCTAGCAACAAGAATTAAGCAAGTAAATAAGCTAATAAGATCTAAGCAGTTTTCAAGGAAAATATGCAGAATCAAGTAAAACTCACATAGAAGTCAAACAAGACAGCAAACATCAAGAAACATAAAATAAGCAGGAAAAACATAAATAAGCACAAATTTAGCATTTCTACAGTAACAATAAGCAAAATCTTAAAAGAATGTGTACCTTTTCCCTTGCTCAAACAGGGAAAACAAAGATAGTCTACAAGCTCCAGCTTGTATAAAACAAGCTGGTAAGGGTCTATAAGCTCTTCTAAATCAACTTATCATCCAATTTTTGCTGAGGAATTTTAAGGAGTGAGATTTTTTTTGATTTCTTAAGACTTTTAAATATCTAAGTAATTTTAGTTAAAACAGATTATAAAATGGCATAAATGAGAGCTTATGGTGAACTTATAAAAACATAAAGTGAGCTTAAAATATTGAAGAGGATTTTAGAACAAAAACTTAGATTTCATTAAAACCAAAACAGATTACAATGCTTGAATTAAAAACTTAGAACTATGTTAACTAAAAAAAACTACTTTTCTAACTGCCACCAAGGGCTTACAAATGAGCTTATTTATAAGAAGACTAAGAAGTTTCTAGGTCTTCCAGTCTTGGCTTCTCTTTCCTGTGTTTCTTTGTAGAGAGAACTCAAGCCTTGTGCTTGTTTTGTGAGATAAAACAATCCTAGCCATCAAAGTTGAGTAATCACCAAGTCAAATCATCTTGGCCTTCAAATTGGCCTTTAATCCGTGTATCCTTATCTTGGCCCATAGGGTTTAAGAGACTTGCCATGGTGTACATAGACCCATGTGGGGGAGGAGAGTGATGTTTTTGGATGGTAGTGAACAGTAAACGAGGCAGAGATGGAGATGGGTTGAATTGGCGGGAAATGGGTTAGGAAGATAAACAGTATTTTAAAAACAAGGGTGAAGTTTGGGAGGTTGTCACATTTGGCCCTTCATTTTGTATACGTTTATTACATGGAAGGTCCTTGAGGACCACACATAACCCCCCCCCCAAAGAGAGATATATGTGTGCCCTCCCCCGATAAGACATAACCCAGTTAATTTACACCAAACACCCCCCCGGGTGAAGTTTGGGAGGTTGTCACATTTGGCCCTTCATTTTGTATACGTTTATTACATGGAAGGTCCTTGAGGACCACACATAATATACCTTATAAAACTTTTGTCGGGGTTGACTTTTTGACTTTGACTTTTGTTGACTTTTTGGTCTTTAGCTTTGATTTGACTTTAGCTTTTCCACGCTTTTCTATTCCGTGCTCGGTTTTGTTATTTTTGAAAACGTGCACGGTAGCTCTCTAAAAATACGTACAAGAAAGCGGAGGAGTTGGTAAGCGCGAGGCGCTATTTAGAATAACCCTTCTCCTTTTGGGTGATGTTGATCAAACCCGCCTTAAACTTCCCTTATAGCACGTAATCTAAAGGTGAGCCGTAACAACGATTAACAAATGGTTATTTTTAATATTAAAATAAAAGAAAATAGAAGTGTAAAATATTTTTGTATTTTTTTATATTTAAAAATATTCACAAACGGAAAATAACTTCACGAGGAAGGTTCTTCAAAACACTAATCTTCGAACGAAACGCGAAATTCGTTACACACTTCCCCGGTAACGGCGCCAAAAATTGATCCCGTCTCCGAACACACTCTATATAATATAATATATAAGTATATAAGGATTAGACAATAATAGTATAGTAAGTATTTTCCGTCGGGTTCGAGAAACAAACTTTTAACCAAAGTTGTCTCAAAAACCTCCCGGGTCGTTTTCCCTCGACGAAGCGTGAATTGAAAATCGGTTAAGTTCGTGATCGCGCGTTTTGAATGGTTTCAAAGATTTTGATTTGGTTATCTATTTCTACTAATCTAGTACAAAAACAAACAAAGGTAAGCTAAAAACGAAAGAAATTTGAAATCAAACACGAAAACGTTAACGGGATTAAAGAAACGAGCACTAAAACTTAAAATGAGAAAAAATAACCCTACAAGAGCTAAACTAATTTTCCTAAGTTCTAACTGGCTAATAAAAAATTTCAGAAAAAGAATTTTATTTTTTTGACTTTTAGATTTTTTATTATGAATTAAAAATACTTTTAATGAAAATTAAATGTAAAAAATAGTAAATGAATTTTATAAAAACTGGAAAATTAAGGGAAAGTCTATTGATCTATAAAGAATCTAAGAAAAATAAAATGAGCTAACCAGCTTATACGAATAAGCTGCAAATAAGCCTGAAAGAGCAAAAGGCTTAAACTGCTAACAAGGGTTAAAGGAATTAAAGTGCAAAGCTATAACGGAAAAGACCCAAGGGCGAGATGGTTTGTGTGTGTGTGTGTAAGGTTGAGGAGGGTAGAGGTCCAGGGTTCGAGCCTTGCTCACCCTGGATTTCCCCTCTTCCCTTTTTTATTTTTTTTTGCAAAAACTTTAAAAAGCAAAGTTGTAAAACAGCTTATAAGGAACATTTTATATAAAAGAAACATTTTGTGCAAACTAATGAATAAGCTAGAAAACAGCTTATTAAATCAGACAGATTGCACTAAACTTCTTTTTTTGGATTTTTTCAAAACTTATTAAGCTTAAAAACTGAAATAAGCTAAAACTAGGACTTAATAAGCTATAAGCAACCTACAACTACCCTAATAAGCAAGTTTGAATAAGAAAAAGGTAAAAATAACTAGCTATAAGCAGAAATTTCAAATAAGTACTTATCTAATACTACAAACCAAACAGTCCTTAAGGGTAACTTTGAGCTTATTTTTTACTAAGCTAAAGGATCCTTATGACTTATTGGCCTATACCATTAGAAAGCCCATCTTCCAATCTATTAAAAATAGCTTTTGAAAAATAGTTTGAAAATCAAATGAACAAAGAAACAGCTAATCTAAAAATGCTGATGCAGACAGACTTAAATATTTTTGGTTTTTTTAAAGATTTAATGAAAAAGACAAAATGCAAATTTTTAGGCTCAAAACAGATGACTAATTAAGCAATTTAATGCAAATAAAACTTAAACAGATCAAATATACCCTACAAAATACTTATGCTCTTAAAATCAAAACCTACTAACTACTTTTACCCTCTGATAATTGAGCTTGAAAAAGCTACTAGGCTAAATTCCCCTACTGATGCAGTGTGCACTAGAAATGACCAAATCTCAAATTTAACTAATGCAGACCTACAAACTAGATTTCTAGACTTATAAAACAACAAACTAAGAGCAAAGAGAACAAAACCAACAGATAAAAGAAACTTGAGCTTAAATTGCTAATCTAACTAAACTTATTTTAACAGATGCTAGTAACTAATAACTAACTTGTTTATAAACATATTTAAACCTACAAATTCCTTAAATTCCTTCTTCATAAACCTCAAAATGAAGTTTTAAATCAATTTTAAGGGACAAGAGGCTCTTAGCATTACTAACTTTAGTTAGTACTGTTTTGACCCAAACACCCCTTTAAGTGACTTAAGCTTATTTTTAGCTTATGATTTTGAAATTTAAGGCACAAATTCTTAGTACCAAATACTAGAAAGCTAAAAACAGACTTAATGAACAATTATCAATAAGCAGAATTAATAAGCTACCTAACTATGCTATTTTTTTAGATTTTTAAGCAGTTTAATATCAAAAACATGTAAAGAGGTCTAAACTAAGATTTGAACAAAACAAGGAATTAACAACAGAAATAAGCAACAAAGAGCATGATACTAAAATAGAATAAACAAACATATTAATAAGCAAAAGAAGAATAATAAGCAGTTTTCATTTGAAAAGAAAGGGAAAAATACCTCAACTCCTTGCTCAAAACAGGAGTAGTAAAATCCTATTAAGCATCTAACCTACCCAGCTTATTAATATGTTCTACTGAATTCCCATAAGCTCTTCTATATTTAGCTTATCATCCAAATTGAGCTTAAAATCCAAAATCCTTAACCAATAACTTTTGAAATTTGAATAACCAAACTCAAACAAGATTAGAAAAGCTTATTTGAGCTAATGAACATTTGAGAGAGCAATGTAGCTTAATGGCTTAACAGCTTATTAGTAACTTATTAAAATCAATTTTGCATATATGAAAAAGAAAAGATTAAGCACAAACAGAGATTTATTAAATGAAAAAGGAGATTACATTGCTTGAAAAGGAAATTACATAAAATGAATGACAATAAGCTGGAAAAATAAGCTATAAGCTAATCTACACTACTCTAAATTATCCTACTCCTAGATGTCGTTTGTAAGTGAGTGAGCTCCTCTATTTATAAGGTAGGAGAGAAGTTTCTAGGTCTTGGACGCTCCTTTTGATCTTGGCCCTTTCTTTCTTCAATCATTTGATCTCTAATCTTAGCCGTTGGATTAGAATATGAGCACACGGATTGCCAGCATGGCAATCCTAACTCTTTGGAGATGTTTGCTTCTTTTACATTGATTTTAGTGCAATATTCCCATTGTTGATATGTTTCTTTGGATATTCGCGTGTCATTCCTTGAGTTATATTGACCAATCAAAGCTTTTTGATGACGCATTTCATTGCCAACGTGGAGCTTGACACTTGGAATCTCTTGTGTCCACGTCATTTGAATGGGAGATGGTTTTAACCTTTCTAGTTTAAGCAGGGCAATTGTTTGGGACGAAGGTGAACCATAACTTCACCATTCGCGCCTTTTTTTTCTTTTTATAACTTTGATTTGGTTTGACCTGGGCTAAAACGGGGAAGTTGACTTGCGCTTATAAAGGTTTTGGGCAGGTGTTTATCTTGGGCTCGATTAAATGGTTTAAACGAAAAAGGGTTTATATAGTTAACACTTAACGACTGTTAGTCTTTCAGTGTTAAAGGACTAACGGTGTTATTGTTTTTGGACTTTTAGTGCAAAATGATTTAACATTAAAGGCTCTTTTGGTATTTTGAAAGTTTTTTCTTTTTGTAGTTGACCAAGGTTTGACCATTGTTGACTTTAGTGGACTATTTGCTAGAAAACTTCTGGCTTTTGTGTACTCTTTCTGTCTCGTGTTCGTTTTTGCCCGGTTTTGGCTTTTTTCTTGTGATTTTTGCAATATCCATCCCTACACATCACAAATGACAAAACAAGCAATATACAAGCATAATTTGCACAATTTGATCATTTTAGGGTCATTTTTAGTATAAAACGGATATGTGATTTCTCACATATCAGTACCTCTTGGTATACCTGTCATATATATATATATATATATATATATATATATATATATATATAAGAGTATATATATGCGTATATACGGTTACGAACACCTAAATTCAAACGTTATGTTGATTTAATATATGTAAGCAGAGTTATGCTGATAATTTGAGTAATGATACTTTATGGGAATACTTATACCTTTTATCGTGTTATCACAGGTCATGTCTACCCCAACTTATGTTGATTCAGAGACTATCACCCAGGCTGCCAGAGCTCAAAGCTCCCGAGTATCCGTCCCATTACCTGATGACCCTTATGTAGCGGTTAGGAAGGCACAGTTAGTTAATACAGATACTAAGTTAGACCCAGAGGAGGCTCCCTCAAAGGTAGAGGAGTCGCAGCCATTAGGTTCTAGAGTACCCCTTATGAGTGAGGAGTTTGAGGCTTTTAAGCCGTCAAGTACTAGGACTGTTTCATCCCATTCTTAAGTTTCATCGGATTCCACAGCACCATTGTCACCCGATCATCCACTTACTCATGCTTCACCTACCCCTACACCCACCTGAGTTTTGTTCCACCATAGGACCTTACGTATGGCCATGCGTACTCAGCCGACCTTATCCCCAGGCATGTTAGCCCGAATAGCAGAGGCAGCTATTTATCCTCATCTTCCTTCTATAAGAGGTATTCCTTTTACGAGACACCATCACCATCATCATCTCAAACCCTTCCGGTGCGGAAGAGATATATAGGTACATCTAAGCTCATATTAGATATTGATAGTGAAGGGGACGAGTTAGGGAAGGAGGATACTGAGGAGGATGAGGTGGATGAGAGTTCAAATGCGGATGACGAGAGAGAGAGCCATGGTTTAGATGATGAGGGTCAGGGTTTAGATGAAGAGGGTCAGGGTTTAGATGACGAGGGTCAGGGTTTAGATGATGAGGGTCAGGGTTTAGATGATGAGGGTCAGGGTTTAGAGGACGAGGGTCTTAGAATGGAGTAGGAGGAGGAGGTTGCACCTGAGGGCCAGTGATCCGTCCAAACTACACCTTAAAAAATATATAATATATAATAAAATATAGAATATATGTAGTAAGAATAGTCTAGAAACAAAGTCAATAAAACCGAGAAGTAGTATAGAATGTTCCCGGGTCGTTTATCCCCAACGAGGCTGGACTGGAGAATCGATACAGTCGAAAGATTGGAGTTTGAATTAGAAAAATGATTTGAGAGTGCAGGAAGTTAAATTAAACAATAACAAACAAAAACGTTTAAGAAAAACCTAGAAATTATGAATTTAAACTAGAAAACGAGAGCACGAATCCCGAACAAAGGGGGAAAAACCTAAAATCTTCAAAATTAACCCTACGAAGAAATTTTCACTTCTAAACTACTCTAGGGAACAAATAACGAAGAATGAAAAAGACTAGACCGAAAACGGAGTTCGTTTGACCCAAAAACGAGTCAAGACAAAAAACCGCACCCGGACCGCTCTTTAAAAAATGAAAAGTTGTAAAAATGACCTTACGAAAATTTTTAAATTTTTCCTACAAACTAGATGACAAAATAAAATTTTCTAAAAAAGAAAAATATTTTTTTTGATAATTTTTGTATTTTTTATGAATTTTTTAAATTTTTAACTAAATTAAATTGTAAAAAATATTAAATGACTTCGAAAAATTCTGAAATTTTTACCAAAAATACTAGACACTAATATAATCCTACGAAAAATAAGAACAAAAAGTTTGCTTAATAAATAAGCCAGGAATAAGCTGTTTACAGCTTATAAGCTTAACAAGCCAAAACGTCTATAAGTATCAATGCCCTTGGGACTATAACGAAAAAGTCCCAAGGGCGCAGCGGTGTGTGTGTTGTAAAAGGGGGAATGTATCGAGGGGTACCGGGTTCGAGTCTTGCTCACCCGGGCCCCTTGTCTTTCCCTCTTTTTTTTTGGAAAAACTTTGTGAAGCAAAGTTGTTAAGCTCGTGGGGCTTAACAACTTTTTTTTTTTGAAAACTTTGTAAAGCAAAGTTGTTAAGCTCGTGGGGCTTAACAACTTTCTCAACTACAATTTTTTATGAAAAGCTTTAAATAAGCTAAAAATTAGCTTATAAAAACGACAGTTTGCTTAAAAGGGCTTAAAAGCTAAAAAATGCTAAGTCTTTTTGGACACCTTGGACAAATAAGCCACTACTAGGACAAATAAGCTAAGAGAAGGGCTTAACCAACCTAGATAAGCACTAAAAAGCTTAAAGTCTAAAACTAAATAAGCTTAAATAGCTTAAGTGGACAGAAAGTCTAAAGTTGAGCTAAAGGACAAAAATGCTTAAGTTGGCACTCAAATAAGCCAAGAAAATGAGAGGCAAGCTTGCACAACTAACCACCCTACTAAAATAAGCTGCTAGGAATCAATTGAGCTTATTAAATAAGCTCAATAAGCCAGAATGAAAAATAAGCAGTCCTACTCTAAAGCTTAGCTAAAACAGTCAAAGGGGGACTTCTAGCTTAAAAATAAGCTATCTAAAAAGCTTTTTAAAGGCTGAAACTGAAGGGGCTTATATAAGAGCTTATAGGCTCTCAAAATAAGCCAAGAAATTGGGCTTAAGTACACTACAAGCTTAGGAAAAGGAAGCTTAAAGTCTCCCCTTTGCACCAGGGGAGATTAAAGCTAAAATCAAGGGGCTTATTTGACAGCTTTTTAAAAGCTGTCAAATAAGCTCTAAATAAGAAAATAAGCTTAAACAGATAGAGTACCCTAGCAAATGGATTTGTGCACCAATTTTTGACTTTTCAAAGTCATTTTAACTTGCTGAATTTGTAAAGTGAAAAAGGGCTTTTGGATTTTTTAAAACTGCTACTAAAAACACTTGGTGATTTTTGACTCAAAAGTCAAATGACCAAAGAGCTTGGTCAGCTTGTTTTAAACACACAAAAACAAACTTTTTTGACACTTAAACTCAAACATACAATGGCTTATTCAAATAAGCCATTGTATACCTTTTTTAGAAACCACAACTTGAAAAATGATTTAATAAACCTTTGAAAAACAATTTTAAAACTTTAAAACTTATAAAAACAGCTTAAATTAGCTCAAAAACCTAAGCTAAATCTATTTTGAGACTCCAACCCATACCAAAGAGCATTTTTGACCCGTTTTCCTCTTAACCCAAACACCCCCTTAATTTTGAAAAGTGGTTTTAAGAACCTATAAAAGCTAAGTAAACTAAAAATTTTAAAACACTAATGCTACTTAAACTATATTAAACAATAAAAAGAGAGAAAGCAAGACAAATAAGCAATTAGAAATGACAATAAGCTAGGACAGTTAAAGCATTTTTAGACAGTTTTGAGCAAATGGCATAATAATGAAATGAAAAGCACTAACAAGCAAACTTTAGCATAAACTAACACTAATAAGCACAAAAACAGTAGTAAGCTAAGAAAATAAGCCAAATAAGCTTATTTGCTACAGTAAAAAGCAAAGTTTGAAAGAAATTTTACCTTTAATCCTTTGTTCATAAAGGATTCTTTGAAGCCTAAGTAAGCTCTAAATCCTATCCATAGCTTATAATTAAGCTTAAACTAAGCCATAACCCAATATGCCATCCACATTTGCTTATTCCTCCATGCTTGATTCAAACAGTACCTTGTCCCCTTTCTTTTTCTTTTATTTTTCTTAAAAGTTTTCTAAAACAGGTTATCAAGATTGCTTAACTGAAAGCTTAAAGAATTTTAAGAAGCACTTTGAAATTTAGAACACAAGTAAAAAACTTAACTGAATTTCATTAAAATCAAAGTACAAGTACAATAGCTAAAAACACTTAACTTAAAAACTACACTTGAGCTAAAAACTACTTTTTTAAAAACTAACTTCTCTAACTACTAGCCACAATGGCTTTACAAAGCTTTTTATAGGAAAAAACGACTAGGTCTTCCTCTCTTGGTCTCTTGCATTTGTGCTTCTTTGTAGACACACTTTTGAGGTGTGTTTGTTGTGGGTGTGCAAACAGAAGTGAATCCTGGCCCTCCATTTTTCTTGATACCCAAACCTTTGATCCGAACCCTTGGGACTGTGGTGGATTTATGGATTGCCAACATGGCAAAGCTCCTTTTTAGGTGGGAAATATAGTGGAGAGGAGGGGGGAGGTTTATCCATGGGGTGGTTTGGGTTGAAGGGTAAAAGAAAGGAGGTAAACCCGTGATTGGGTTTGGATGAAAAAAAGCGGGAAAAAAAGTTATGAAAAGGAAAGGGGGTGACAGGTAATAGTTTAGGGGAGTTGCCACTTTTGGTCCTCCAAAGTTATAGGGAGGTTTGCAATTTTCGTCCTTGTGGTGTTAAAGGTTTGGGGACTTGGCAGTTTAAGTCCCCAAGGGTTATAAGTGCAATTGCATCACACGTCCTTGTGTGTTATAACTCTATGGTTTTGGCAGTTTTGGCCCTTGGAGTTTAACTTTCCCACATTGGCAGATTCCACCCTTCTCTTCTTTTCTCTTGTTTTCTTCTTTAAATAAGTTTAGGGTTTTAACAAATTTAACCCTCAAACTTATTTTTCTTGACTTTTGGCTTCGGGGTTGACTTGGGTTGACTTTTGTTGACTTTTTTAGGCTTTTTGTTTGACTGGACTTTGTCTTTTTCCTGCTTTTCCATTCCATGTTTGGTTTGCCGTTTTGACTTCGTTTTTCGTCCTTTTGTGTGATATCCGTTTCCTGCAAAATACAATTAGCAAACAAGCGTATATTTGGCATTTTAAGTCCGTTTTTGGTTATTTTAGCTCGTTTTTAAAGGTAAAAGGTATGTGTAATTAAGCACATACCACTTTGTCTAAAACTGAGGTCAGCTTCTGTGTGAACTCATTTACACCTTTTAGTACTTGAGATGGGCAAATTCGATCAAGGGGAATAGCTTGCTCCAACGTTAATTGCTTGAATGCAATCTGGTCACTTGCCTCATCATCCTTGTTCCCTGCACTAATAATATTAACGTATGCAATAGGTTAAGTTGGATTACATTGGGTCATAGATTGTACGATTATGATGTATGTAACCACAATGTAAGAACCACGCTGAAAAACACATCCAAACACCGCTATAAGACTAATCAATTAAGCTCATATTCGAGGAATACTTAAAATATGTTCAATCCATTTAGATTTTAGCTCATATCTACCCATTTGACCCAAAAAAACAATGTATAACGGAAATAGACCTGATTTTCCTCTTTATTTCTTATAAGGATGGACACGAAATCGTACACGCAAACCTGATCAGTATGAACAGTAAAGTTATCATCCAAGCAACATCATTAGTTCGCCTAGTGTGTGAATGCATAATTATACGAATTCAACAACTTTGGAAAGTATTTTTGCATAATATTCTATCCTGATAACACATATTTATAGTGCATAAAAATTCTACCAACGCAGAATGAAAATGAAATCCTATGGGTACTAAGCTTATTTTGGTTTTTTATGTTTTCTATATCTTTCTCAGGAAACCAAAAACTACCTGAGAAACTCATAATCCAGATTCTCGGTGCTGGTAACAACAAAGGAGCTCAATAAAGGTTCAAAAAACCGCATCTTGAAAAGGTAAATACACAGTTGACTATGCACAAAACTCGTACAAATGTTTTACTGTTACAAACCTGTCCCAAAACCCATTTTGCCACAACTAATTGAAAAGTAGAACCATTTGCGTCAAAATATAGAGAAAAGCATACCATAATCCAAACCAAGTCTTCTGGCCCAACAGTTAAGTAGGATGGGAGTATAGGAAATGCCGCACATATTGTCATATATAACGATATTCTTCAAAATACATAAGCAAGAGAATACTCTATGAGATTATTCATTCATGCAATAACTTATTTTGCATTTAGATAATGAAATTCCTGTAGCAATATGTTGTTAAACATCAGTAATTACTTGTTAAAATTAAGTTTTGAAACATGATCAGGTCACGTTTATGTGCAACAGACCCCTAATGCCACCAAGCCAGCTATTTGAATTCACTTCTTCATCCTTTAATTATCCACCAAAACTGAAGCTCTACTAAAATTCAACTACATTCGACACGCAAAGCTCTCCTAAATTGTGAAAAAAATGGTGTGATAAAGATTCAAAACAACTTTAGTTTTAGAGGCTATTTGGGAGATCTTAGTCAAAAAGCTTATGCTAACACCCCTTTAGGATACATACTGCAGCAGACCCACAACCTCTTAAAAACCTTGGTTTCAAATGAGATCCAAACCCCCTAAATACAAAGGATTTGCTAACAATATAAATATTTTCTCGTTCTACTTGCTATCTAATTTAAAAGCAAAGAATATTTGGCGATGTAGCGAGGCATAAAATGAACATTTAATTCAATGATTACCTATAAAAAAATAAGAAATGGTGGAAAAAGTGTTTGCATTAGGCAACTCGATTATACACATTTTGACATGATCAAAAAAAGATTACGTACTTTGTCCCAAGCGGCCTAGCCATTTTGACTCGTCACTTAACCTACCCACCTACGCGCTATATTTTGCCATCCTTAAAGATTATGATAATTTAAGCTAACAATTAAAGTATTGAATCAACATTTTGTGCTCGAAACTATTCTAATATACGTCCCTTTTGCAAATTAGGTAAAAAATATACTAATTCATGCTATGGGACTGATCTGGCCATCTGGTACCAAAAAAGACCATCAATATTACTTGGTCATCATAGCCAACCGCATTAAGTTACAAATTTTGCATGCAATAATATACTACTTTTAGGGGACTTCTACTTCAATTATCAATAGTGGAAATAACATGCACCAACATATGTTAAACAAAACAGGTGCACCAAGGTCCACATTAGTGAGTGTGATTAGTGATTTAAAGAGCCGAAAAAGACAAAAGTAACAACGAGACAGCCTAAGTACATAAATAACAGCAATGCCATTTACCTTGGGCAACATCCGTCTGTGATCATTGTTTTCCTGTGAGGTCATGCCACTTGTTCCAGCACCCTAGATAACATCTCTAACAAATAAATGAGCAAAGGTTATCATATCTTGTTGAGTGCTTCTAAAAGCTTGCATACCTAAAACCCGAAACACTATCTTCATCTACACAACCGAATACAAACCAAACCCCTAAAATTTAAACCCAAAGGTTAACCAACAAAAGCTTAAAAAGGCAAAAACTTACACTTTCTTGATTAAAGAAACTCGTACCGCCTCTTTTTTGATAATGAAGAAATTTATCCATTCTGCTTCTTAAAGCCTCAATTTCTTCACCCTGTAAAAGATAATTTGATTCAAGACCATCTTAATCGACAATTATAAAGAATCCAATAAAACCAATCGATTGACCCATATCAGAAAAATAAATCACAATAATTACCTGAACTTATTTCGCCATTCAATATCTCCTTAATCTATTCGGAGTTCAAGATCTATAAAAGCTTCAAGCACCCAGTATAATTGTGTAAAAAACCTAATCCAGTCCGAATATCGAATTTACGGGAGGCATTTGGTTGATCCGAAAAACCTTGAAATAGTGGATCTGGAATAACAAAATATAATGGAGGTGGATTATCTCAAGATAAATAAGAGTCACAGAGGTGGGATTTGTTTATGAAGAATGAGATTAAAAAAATAGGAGTGGACAGGTGGATGGGAGGGAAGAAACGGCGATGTGTGAGCTGTATGTATATAACTGTTAAACTATAATAAATGCCTTTAAGGAGCCTCGGGATGAAAATACGGCTCTTTAATAATAGAGAAATGCTAGAGCCACAAACAAACTTTCACAAAAAGTTTTTTGCTTTTATTTGAGATAAATTATCTTTTGCCACAAATAATATAGTATAATTTCGAAGTCCCTAAATTACATTATTTGAGATATTTGCTTTTAAGTAATGCAAAGTAGCAAACCCCACATGGCTTTTGTGTATATGAGAAGCCAACGATATAAACTTCTCTGGATATATTCCCATATCATGTAAATTAGACACGTTTTATTGTACTTTAGAATGAAGTCAATCCTCGTAATTATTTCTAAAAAACCATTCTGATTCATTTATTTATAAAAATTATATGTACAAATGTATATGCAACAAATTAGTCAATATATTGATCGTTCTATTATTTATTTTGACTTTTTGAGTGAATATTTAACCTTTTATCGTACAGAAAGCCTACGTATTAACTTCAAGTCTTTAGAAAAGGTAAAACAAAAAACGAGACAACAGACGGGAAAAATGAAAACATTATTGTGTAGTTTGACTAGCTGGTAATGTAAAAAACTGAAAAACACATGTATGATATCAATAAATCAAATAAGTTAATAAGATGTCAATAGTTCAGATATTCTTAGCCTCACTTAAGATAAATGAGTTAAGATCAACATAAACTCATTATTTGTCATAGATTTAATGAATCAATCTCAATTATCTATTTTTTCATCAAAAATAAAAAAACTCACTTTCCCCCTCTTTTTTAAAAATAAAATATCTTACAAACGGTAAATCGTCACACGACAAAAAATACACCATCGCGACGAGTATTTTTTTTATCTTTCAGTAGACGGATGACACGATATACTTTCAAGGAACTTTTTTTCGATATTTTTTTTCAGTCACGAATTGCGAAAATCATATATGATTCGTATAACGAATTATATATGATTTCATGAAATCATATATGATTTTATGAAATCATATATGATTTCATCATATGATTTCATGAAATCATATATGATTTCATAAAATCATATATGATTTGTGATTCTAACTAACTTTTTTTCAATTTTGTTTCAGTCACGAATTGCGAAAATCATATATGATTCGTATGACGAATCATATATGATTCGTATAACGAATCATATATGATTTCATAAAATCATATATGATTTCATAAATCATATATGATTTCATAAAATCGTATATGATTTCATAAAATCGTATATGACTTCATAAAATCATAAAAAAAGTTCGTCGAAAGTACATAGTGTCGCCCCTCTATAGAAAGATAATTTAATTCTCGTCGCGATGATATGTTTTGTTTTGCGTAACGATTAACAGTGTGTGAGATATTTAATTTTTAAAAAAGAGGTGGAAAATGAGTTTTTTTTATTTTTGATGAAAAATGAGTGGTTAGGATTGGTTCATTAGGTCTATGACAAATATTGGGTCTATATTGAACTTTTGGCTAAGATAAATTTGTTAAATAATTAAATATACTCCGTATTAGAGACAAATAAAGGTAACTTGAGAAAAGTTCAACATAGACCCAATATTTAGTAAAGATCCAAATGAACCAATCATAGTCATCCATTTTTAATCAAATAAAAAAAACTCATTTCCACCTCTTTTGTAAACATTAAATATCTCACAAACCGTTAATCGTTACGCAAAACGAAACATACCATCGCGACGAGAATTAAATTATCTTTCTATAAAGGGGGCACTTCTATATACTTTCGACAAACCTTTTTTCGATTTTTTTTATTTACGTGTGGAAAGAATTACAATTGATTTGTATCACAAATCACATGTGATTTTTTCAGACGTGACTGAAAAAAAAAAAAAATTCGTCGAAAGTATATAGAAGTGCCCCTCTATAAAAAGATGATTTAATTCTCGTCGCGATGGTGTACTTTTTGTCGTTTGACGATTTATCGTTTGCAAGATATTTTATTTTTAAAAAAGAGGTGGAAAGTAAGATTTTTTTATTTTGATTAAAAAATGAGTGGCTATGATTGGTTCAGTAGATCTATGCTAAATTTTGGATTCATGTTGAACTTTTGCCGTCAGTAAAGAGGTGTCACAAACGAACAAATTGAAT
>BQNB010087184.1:0-27200 GCA_026074375.1 Tanacetum coccineum
TCCTATTAAGGTGAGATTCATAGTCCCGCTTTTACTTATTTACAAGCTTTATAAACCCGCGAGGGGGATACATGCTCAATTGTTTTTAATATACACAAGTACTTAAAACCGATATTGTGAAGTTCATAACCTCGCCTTTACTTATTTTACATGTTTTATAAACCCGCGAGGGGGATACATGCTCAATTGTTTTTAATATACACCAGTACTTAAAACTGATATTGTAAAGTTCATAACATCGCCTTTACTTATTTACATGTTTTATAAACCCGCGAGGGGGATACATGCTTGTTACAAACTCTTTTACATACTCGTTTATCTTATAACAATGTGATTACTTTTCAAAGACTTAGTGAAGTTCATAACCTCGCCTTTACTTATTTACATGTTTTATAAACCCGCAAGGGGGATACATGCTTGTTACAAACTCTTTTACATACTCGTTTATCTTATAACAATGTGATTACTTTTCAAAGACTTAATGAATTCATAGCCTCGCATTTTAATCTTTACATAAACCCGTGAGGGGGATACTTGCTATAAATTACGAATACAAGTGTTTTCCAAATTACATGCTATCCTAGCATATCATTACAATTGTTGTCTAAGTTATCTATCATACAAGTCGTTAAATTTGACTTTAAGTCGTTAAATTGACTTTGGATATATCAATGTCTAAGTTATAAATCCTACAAGTCGTTAAATTTGACTTCAAGTCGTTAAATTGACTATGGATATCAATCTGTTAGTATCATAGATCCTATAAGTCATTAAATTTGACTTTGAGTCGTTAAATTGACTATGAATATTAATGTGTTAGTTTCATAAATCCTACAAGTCATTAAATTTGACTTCGAGTCATTAAATTGATTTTGGATGTTAATATGTTGATCTATGAGCTCTTCGAGTCGTTAAATTGACTTTGGATGATAATGTGTTGGTGACATGAGAACAAGACCAATCAGACCAAACAAGGCAATAACAGGATAATACATTGTTACTATGATTCATTTTGATTATTACTAATAATGGGTATATAATAACATGACCCAAGATCATAACAATATCATTTTCATAATAATTGTGTTTATATAATTATTATACTATTACTTGTATTCAAACTGTTTATATCAAACCTATGAATTTCACTCAACCATTGTGTTGACTTTTTAGCATGTTTATCTCAGGTAATTGAGCAAGTTTCATAACAATAATCATTTTTCATAATAATTTGTGTTTAATACAATACATATACTATTACTTGATATTCAAACTTTTATATCAACCTTAAAGAGAATTACCGTAAAAAAAAAAAGAAAAAAAAAAAAAAAAAAAAAAAGAGAAGGGAGTAAACTCATTGTGTAACTTTATTAGCATTTTTATCTCCGGTACTTGGCAAAGTTATGCGGCACGAAAGTGGCATGGACTCGAAGATATTGGCTGAATTTTATCACAACAAACAAGATGTTATAGATTTGGGACCAGAAATGATATGAAAAACTCTGAATATAATGGAATGATAAACTAAATTTTTCCAAACAACACTCTTTTGAGTGGTATTCTTATGTATTATGAATTGTAGTAATCCATGAAGTAATATCCAGATTAGCTTCTGCTGCATACTTGTAAAATGGGGGGTATGTACAGATAAACAAAATCAGTCGCAAACTGCCTCAAAAGAGACGTTGTTGTAAAAATTTAGTTACCATTCATTATATTCAGGAGTTTATACAAAATGCAGGTCCCAAAAACAACATGTTTTGAATATATAACATGATCAGCATCTTCGTAGTCCATGCCACTTCCGACCATAACTATTAGCTCAATAACCTGAGATAAAAAGCTAAAAAGTTCAACACAATGGTTGATGTGAATTTCATAGTGGTTTGAATATAAACAGTTTGAATACAAGTAATATACTACAAACTGTATAAACACAATTATTATGAAATTGATATTGTATGAATCTTGGGTCATGTTATAATATACCACGTGTATTAGTAATAATTGCAATGAACAATAGTAACAAAGATTTATCCCGTATTGCCTTGTTTTGGTCTGAATGTCTTGTTCTCACATGTCATCAACACATTATCCATCGAAATTCAATTTAATGACTCGAAGACTCAAATATCCAACATAGTTAAACATCCAAAGTCAATTTAACGACTTGAAGTCAAATTTAACGACTTGTAGGATTTATTACACTAACATTAATATCCAAAGTCAATTTAATGACTTGAAGTCAAATTAACGACTATAGGATTTATTATACTACATTAATATCCAAAGTTAATTAACGACTCAAAGTCAAATTTAATGACTTGAGGAGTACTATGATCTAACAGATTAATATACATAGTCAATTTAACGACTTGAAGTCAAATTTAACGACATATAGGATTTATAACTTAGACATTGATTGTAATGAAACATCAATAAGCATATAGACTGGTAAAATACACTTGTATCCGTAATTAAATGCAAGTATATTCCCTTCCACGGTTTTATGAAATCAATAAAAGAGATTAAAATGTGATGGTTATGAACTTACTAAGTTATTGAAAAATAAATCACATTGTTAATAAGATAAATGAAAAGTAAAAGAGAATTAATAACAAATGTATCCCCCTCGCGGGTTTATAAACATGTACAACATTAAAGGGAGGTTAGTCAAACTCACCCTGATAGGTAGATGCAAATAAATTTATAAAAGCGGACCACTTTGATCACAATATTATCGGGAATGTTGATTATAGCAAAATGATAGTAAACAGCCCACGCCACAAAAAGTGAGAAAATAATTGAGTCGTAGGAAGATATGTATTCTAAAACTTTAGTTTTTAAGAGTTTTATGAGTTTTGAGATAGAGAGTTTGGAATTATTAATCACCGGTTTGGTCCATCATAATTCATAAAAAAAAAAAAAGAAGTCATCAGTAAACGTTTGTAAGAGCTAGGGCACTTTAAAATAATAACCCCAACAACTCAGTCCGAACTAATACCAAGATGGAAACCTCTATATGAAGGCCCTTTTCCCTAGTATTTGTGATACGATATAATCAGTTTTTAAGCGGTTTTAATCAATATCAGGGAAATGAAAACATGATAAGCGTTAATTAAAGTTATGTCAGGTAATGTTTTGAATATGATTTTACACTTTTTCAAAATGTTACATTTTAGACCCTGGGGTTTGGAAAATTGCAATTAGGCCCTTGGAGTTTGCACTTTTACGACTTTGGTCCTTCAACTTTAAAAGATATACCAAGTAAACCTTGTACTTTGAAAAGTGACATAATAGACCCCTATAGTTATAACTTTGATAAAATGACATATTCAGCCCTTCTTAGTTATTAATTTCAGAAAGTTACAATCTATATACCCCTTGCATGGATATAATTACAAAACCATGTCCAAATGCATGCAAAAGGAGGCTTAGTTAACAATTCAAAAGAGTATATATAAGTTAAAATAAAAAAAATATGAAGTTTTAACCGCAACAAAAGTTTAGAATAACGATTCGTTAAGCTAGGGAAGCTCAAAACGGGTCAATAGGTTTTTAAAACGTAAAACGTCTGGTTTTTAAGTTCAAAATCCCTTCATTAATCAAATAAAGTGATTATTTTAACATTAGTTAAGCATGGCTTAGTATAGATATAACAATATTTAATCATTATAACATCTAGTTTTAAGAAAAAAACACGAAAATAGTGGTTTTCGGTGTACGGCTTTGGATCAAAACAAAAATGTGCATGAATTGAGTTATAAAACATTAAAAAGAGTAATTTAGGATCATATGAACAATACTAAGAGTGTAGGAGCATAAGTTAACATCTAAACCTGGTTTGAGCTTCAAGACAAAAATGGTGGAAATGGTTCTATTTCTGGTAGTATTTTCCACTCGTACGCCATTGTACTTGTTCCCGGGGCATCAAATTTCAAAAGCTTAGCTTGATTGATCTTCTAGATGATCCTAGGTCCTAAGGAGCATAGAAGTGTTAGATCATCTTAAGTGAATAGAAAGAAAGAAGTGGGGGATGACAATTAATAAGGGTATTGGTTTCTATTTATAGGTAAAGGACCCTTAGAGGCTAAGAAAACTTATGTGATCTGGTAGGACAACATATGTAAAGATAGAGGGTGACAAGAAGGCTATAGGATGATTGGATAGGCAAGAAGTACATTTGTGGTTTTGGATGGTCGTTGTGAATCTGCCGGCTTAACAGAAGAAACAAGAGACCAAGTGCAAATTGTAAACTATAAATTGATGAAGATATTGGTTTAGCAGCTGAGTAAGAATCTTAGTGACGCAATTGGGGTAAAGTTATTATTGCAAGGAATCCTTTAAATGGGTCAATTTTGCAAAAGAATGGGTTCGGGTTCATATGAGCTCATATAAGGTTTCGAATTCTTGTTTTTTGGCTATTATTTTCGCATACATTGATCAAGGAATGATTAAAATATGAATCATATGGTTTTAAAAATCAGAAGTATTAATAAATTTATAGAAGGTGGTTTGGGTTAAAACGACGAAATTGAGTAAAAAAGGTCGCGGGTTTCACTTATTGGATCGATTAGGGTTTCTTTGTCTTTAAATGGCTTATAATTCGTTGAATCTTGAATCCAAAGATGATTGAAATACTGATCCTTGACATGTATAAGGGATTACTAATGAAATTTAGTTGGTGGTTTAAGCTAAAATGGGTCGAAATGGAAAGAATAAGCCGTGGTTTGAATTAGGGCCTTGTAATTAGGATTCATTATGGGTTTTCTAGGCGTTGCAAAATTTTGTTATCAAGTCAAGATAAAGATAGATACTGAATTGTAAACTCCTTTTATGAGTTTACAATGACCTTAGGTTGCTTTACTGAGAATGAAATGTGTTAGAGATGAAGAAAACGGGTTGAATGATCATTTAGGGCTCATTTAGGGTTTCTAGATTTATTTCTTGTACACTGTTGTTAATATGGTGAGAAATGAATGAAGGAATAAATGGTTGTAAATTGTTTGTAATTAGATGTTATTACAACTTATTTGAGGGTTGGTTTAGGTTTACAATGGATAAAAATGAAGAAACGGGTCATAGTGTAGTATCTAGCTCGGTTTAGGGTTTCCTGAGTTATTGAATTAGGGTTTTTAAGAGAAAAATGTGTATGAAGGTTTATGAATAGAATAATTAATGGGTTAACACATTGTATTTGAATTGTTAGTAGCATGTACGTAAGTGATGGTGAAAATTAAGGTAAAACGGCTTACTTAGCTGTCATGTTAATGACTTGTACATTGTGCTTTAAAAACCTTGTACTTGAACTATGGAGTGAGTTTATATTTCAAATGAATGTTATATTACTTTTATATATGCTATAGTAATCTTGTGCATTAACTTTAGATGTGGGGGTTTTAATCTTTCCATAGATTAGTGGTTTAGAGTATATGATAACGATTTTTTAAAGCCCGGAATTTATGATATAACCTATGTTAAATTAGTACATTATAGGAATAGATGTACGTTTGTAATAAGGATATTAAAGACATTGACTTTCATTTTTATAAATGTTTCTGACAATATAGAAGACAGGATATCATAGATGATTGCGTGAGCTCGACTAACTTTAGTTATGCAATTACATGACATACTGAGATATAGACAATATCATTTATGTAATAAAGCGAAAAATTTTCCCCGTACAATTGTGATAATAGTAAAATAGGTTTTGCATTTGATGAAAATTCTTGGGTTGTTATAGTCTTCACCCCTTACAGAAATCTCGTCCCGAGATTTAGTTGAAAGTTATAGTGATATAGATGTAGGTACTAGGCATGAATTTAATTTTTATGTTAGGCATAATCAAGGTTACAAGATCACGTGTGTATGCATATATATTATGTTGTACAACCATAATTATATATTACTCCTTTCACACCGTCACTTATTTTCAAGATCACACTCTTGATGACAGTCCACTAGAAATTTCCATTCAATCCTGATTGAATCGTGGGTGATGAAATACATGTGATTTACGGAACCTATGGGTTATGGTCTACCACGATTCTGCTGTGCTACTATGATCGTAAAGAATCGCTATTCATTAACCTTTAAAAGTCAACATCGAATAAGAATGCTATCACAAGTCTTTGTTAAAATTTTCATACCTAGTGGTATTGAAATATATATGATATTGTTATAGATTCATGTTGTGTTTCCTTGTAAATGAATGTTGCAGAAATATAACAGAAAATTATAGAATACGGAGATCAATAGTGAATGAGTATTGTCAAGTGAAAGATTATGAATTGTAAGAGAGTTGCTAACACGGAGATATAATTTGAAAATGAACAGATTTAATGAAGGTAATAAGGATACTAATGATAATGATTAAGGAATTGTTTGTACAAACGGATTGAAAGAAACTTGTTTGTACGTATGTTATATACTTAAGCCTATTTATTTATAATTTGTCACTTACAAAAAGAAGCGTCCAACTTCTTGTAACTGAGAATTTATAAATTCATAGTTCGGAGATTTATAATTTCCTTATTCAAATGAAGAAGTGACCTAATTCATTTCAATAAGATGATCATAAATCGTCTTACCTAAGCATAAAAACATGATATGGTAATGTGTAGAAAATGAATTGTTAGATAATATTGAGATGTTGATTGTACTGACGCCCATATAATCGAGGATGATAATTTATGTTGCAAAGGTATGAGGAGAGTATTCAGAGTTTGAACATAATAGAATCGATGGAATTGACAAATAAATGTCGAGTTTTGATATCATCAGATAACAAGATGTAACAGAATCATCACTTTATTATTTCATGGATAACTTTACATATGAAAAAGAGTTGATACTTATGCTAAGTATCTTGTAGTAGGATAAAAGTAACAAACGACAAGGATTGTAGCTTGATGATTAGTGTTTTCAGATTGAAGAAGATTCTGATGAGAGTTGAATATCTTCGAGAGTAGTATTCTAGATGTAGTCAAGCTCATCTCAAATTATGCATTTCTTTGTGCCTGTGGTTTTTTTGCAGTACTTGGTCCTGGTGACTAATCTTGTTACAAACCGACACATGACCACTGCAAGGTCTCGTGAGATGTAGTCTATATCTCTTACACACGGAAGGTTTCCACTTATCCATTGGTAGCATTATAAGTTCTGAAGGTTCTTTGTCTTCTATTCTGCTGTCGATGGTAAGTCAATGTTACGGTGTTAAGTTATTGTTGTGGTATTCTGATAGTTGTGTTGATGATATTTCTCCTCAACCTTAAGCTTTCGTTAAATATGCGATAATTGTTTCAGAATCATCACGCTTTATTTATATGAATCCATTAATCTCTGGTCTATGTTTGATAGGCTTCCTCCAAAGTATTGAGGCTTCGAGGCATAACATTTCCTTCAATACTTCTGGGTAATCCATTGATTAGACTTCCACGAGTTTCCTTGGCATTGATACCATGTTTGGGCATAAGAACGGCTGAATTCTGGATTCTCCAAATGAAGTCACTTAAGATTCATTCCTTCACAACCAATGTTGATAAAATTCGACATACCATTTTCTTGACATCAGTCGAGGGCCAATACTATGGTTAAGAGGTCTTTTAAATCGGTCCAGGTGATCCCCATTAGTCTGTGTTCTATTCCCGTTAGTTTGGGCGTATGCATTCCACCAAGACAAGGCATCATTGGTTAGAGTACACACAGCAAATGTCCCCTGATCTCTCGGCAACACGTGCGACGAGAAAACACCGATTCAGTCCGTTCAAACCAGCGGATGAGGTTAACAGCTCCTTCCGTGCCATTGAAGTAGAAAGGTTGACAATTTATGAATTCTTTGTAGTTTCCTCTTTTTGCTACAGGAGGTTCTCTTGGTCCAGTATTCCTATTGGGATTGTCGGCATTTGCCATGGTAGCAGCTTGTTCTTCCAGGGCTGTAATAAAATCAGCAATCAGTTGCCGGAGGGCATCCAAAGTTATGGCTGGTGTTTCGGATGTTGACGTCCTTTTGGGAGGCATTCTATCAACATAAGATAACACGTAGTAAGAATGATATCACAAGTTTTGAAAGAGAATGTGATGCTTAAAATGACTTAATTGAAATGCTTATTTTTGAATTTTTAAGCACTTAGAGGTTATGATAAAGACGGAGATAATGATGCAATTGGTGGAAATGATGATGAAAGAGAAATAAGTTGGAAACAATAAGATACGAAACGGGATTGTCTTTATAAATAACTTACCTTCTTACTGTACATAGTCAAAATTTGACAAGCATTTTTATTTATACCACACATCCCATGGCTAGGATAAAGCTATAACTATTTTAAGAGTTTGTTGATTCTGAGCCGATAAATGAAATCCTAAAGATCCTCCTAATCTATTTGTGACGAGCTTGTGATATTTCTCAATGATTTTTTCAAGATCGGAAATTTTTTTAGTAAGAGCCAAAAGGCAATCTTATCCTTTTGCCCTAAACCACTTCTTTGAAGTCTGATAATCTTAGTACGGGATTCCCTTATGTTCGGGTCTTTTAGTTTCGAAAACCCGTTATACGTCCATCTTCCATTCAACTCAAGTGCGGAGAAGATAGAGTTTCATCTAAATAATTAAGCGTCTTTGACTTGTTTCTATGAATGTTTCAGATACATCTTAAATCTGAAACATTTTCCTATTTCAAATATCTGAGGTGGGGTAGGAGTATAAACTGAGGAAGATGGTGATACCAAATCACAGGTTTTGATTCCGGGATGAATTAGATAACGTAGTTGAGGAAGAATTGGAATGGATCCGCTTCTTAGGTGGGTAATAGTTTCTTCATGGAATAAAAGAAAGAATCGAGGAACAAATAGTAGTGATGGTGGGTAATACCAGAGATAGAGTCCAAAATAGATTTGGTTGGAAGTATAGGCTCTGGTGGAATGAATAGGTAATTCCTTAGCATAAAATGCTTGTACATCCTTCAAACAAGGATTATTGTAGAAAGATAAGAATACTGGTGGGATCATATTATCTTAGAGTTTTTCCGAAGAGTTAAAAGAACTGCTTCCGATGAAGCTGGGAAATAATCCGATGAGACCGAAGTATAGTTAAGAATATTCATAGAGGAAAAAGCATCCTCAATATCAGAAGTAGAGCGGTTGGGAGAAGACATCGTTCTATTAACAACCTAGTTTGTAAATAACATAAGTTATTTATGTAATAGTAATAGATATGTATCTTTACGTACTTGTTCCGGAATGTAGTGGCACAGAGAACTTTGATGGCTGAAAAAATGACCAATGTGGTTTAAAGTTAGGTTTTGACCTTGTTCTCTATAACCATGGCGCTGATACCAATCTGTAACACCCCCATTTTTACAAATATAGCAGCAGAAGCTAATCTGGGGTATTACTTCATGGATACAACAATCATAATCATAGAAAACGACTCAAAAGAGACGTTGTTGGAAAAATTTAGTTATCATTCATTATATTCAGAGTTTTTACAAAATGCAGGTCCCAAAACATCTGTTAGAATGATAACATTCAATCCATCTTCGAGTCCATGCCACTCCATGTCCGCAACTTGCTCAAAATTACCTGAGATAAACATGCTAAAAGTCAACACAAAGGTTGAGTGAAATTCATAGGTTTGATAAAAATAGTTTGAATACAATTAATAGTATAATAATTATATAAACACAATTATTATGAAAATGATATTGTTAAAGTATTCTCTGGTGACATGATATTATTATACCCCGTTATTAGGTAATAATATGCAATGAATCATCGTAATAAAACAATGTAAATATCCCTTTATTGCCTTGTTGTTCTGATTGGTCCTTGTTTCTCATGTCATCAACACATTATCATCCAAAGTCAATTTAACGACTCGAAGAGCTCATATATCAACATATTAACATCCAAAGCCGAATTTAACGACTTGAAGGTCAAATTAACGACTTGTAGGATTTAAACATACTAACATTAATATCCAAAGTCAATTTAACGACTTGAAGTCAAATTTAATGACTTGTAGGATTTATTATACTAACATTAATATCCAAAGTTAATTTAACGACTCAAAGTCAAATTTAATGACTTGTAGGAACTATGATACTAACAGATTAATAATCCATAGTCAATTTAACGACTTGAAAAAAAAAAGTCAAATTTAATGACTTGTAGTATTATATACATAGACATGATTGTTAATGATACATCAGATTAGCATATAGTTCCCCTGGTAAAAACACATTGTAACCGTAATTTATAGCATGTAATCCCCTCCACGGTTTATGAATACATAATTAAAGCGAATAAAAGTGAGGTATGACTACACTAAGTTTCTTGAAAAACATCACATTGTGTTATAAGATTAAATAAGTATAAAAGAGATATTGAAACAAGCATGTATCCCCCTCGCGGGTTTATAAAACATGTAAAATAAGTAAAGGCGAGGTTATGAACTTCACCTGATAGGTAGATGCAATAAATTTATGAAAGCGGACGACCTTATCACAATCTTATCGGGGAATGTTGATATAGCAAAATGATAATAAACAGCCACGTCACGCAACCTGAGTAAATATGTTGAGTCTTAGGAAGATGTATTCTAGAACTTTAGTTTTAAGAGTTATGAGTTTGATTGAAGAGTTGGAATTAACTGTATCACTTATCGGGCAATCATAATTCAGAAATCATTCAGTAAACGTTTGATGATTTTGCATATTAAACCCTAAAATATGGAAAGTTGTCATATTTAACCCTAAACTTGTGAGGTTGGCATATTAAGTCCCTAAGCTATGAAAGTATAACTTAAATGAATGGTTTGTAACTCGAATTCATCATTTCCTTAGGTTCGGTCAAGAGGGAGTGATTCTGTTATTCCTGTGGTGTTTTCTTTGATTATTGCTTTGCTTCGGAATAAGGTACAGATATTCTGACCTTATCGTTAAGGTTTCTCATGACATGTTTCTCTCTATCTTTGATTACTTATGTGATTTGCTACATTTGCTCTGAGCCTTTTATCTTGGCTTTCTTATATGATCTGTCATTATGTTCTATTTGAACCCTGCTATGCTACCTTTGATATTTGAACCTTTGATATTTGAACCTTTGACATTGAACCTTTGCTATGATCCCTTTGAAATGAACTTTGATATGACTTTGCTTTGAACCCTTCAGTTTGAGAACCAAGCCACTATTTGTTTCCTAGCCATGAAGGTAACATGGCCGTGTCATTGATGCACCTTTGGCATGACTCATGTGTGAGTGAGTGATTTCTCACGCCGTCCCCCATTTGATATTATATGTGCACTATGAAGATTATTATTTGTTTAAGGGGCGTATGGATGCATCCTAGATTTGTTTTGTATTCGATGGATTATGACATTATGATATTTGGATATTTGGTGACTGATGTTTGGGTGCAATCCACGTCTTTCACATTTGGAGCTCATGACTCCATGGTCACTTTGATATGATTTGTTTGGGCTTGGTGATTGAACTTAACCTAATTTGATATTCTGATTTGTCTTACCTTATATTTGTATCCCTTTGATCATGTCTTGTGATATCCTTTGTACCTTTGTATCGTATCCTTTGATTTTCCGTTATCTTTTGCATTCGATTATATATATCTGTTCACTGGGCTTTGTAAGCTCAGCCGCACTTTCTTTTCCTGCGGCAGGTATCTAAGCTAGGAGCTGGGGTTGCTTTCAGGCTATGAGTGTTGAGTGTGGACTTACCCTAGAGATCTTAGTTTTGATATATGAATTGTTTCCTTTCAAGACATTTGTTATTTCGTTTGGATATGTCTATCTTTTGAGAACTTATGTACCTTAAGTCATGTTGACTTATTTCCTTTGGTTATTTATGTAAGACTTCCGCTGTTTATGCTTGTGTTATGATTGTGTATGCTTTTGATGTCACACCATATTTGTAATACTTCTACCCTTCTGGGTCGGGGCGTTACATTTTATATTTCAAATGAGATGTTATATTGCTTGTACATATTCTTTAGTAGCTTGTGCATTCACTTTAGGGGTTAACCCTTCCATGAGATTAGGGTTTAGGGCATCCGATAATGGTTTAAAGCCCGTTTTGATATGATGTTGCAAATGGTATCTTATAGGAATAATGTATCTTGTAATAATGATATTATGATATTGACTTGACATGTTATGATGTTTGCTTAACATATATGAAGATAGGATTGCCATACGTAAGTTGTCCGAGTCCGTTAACTTTAGTTATGCAGGATATATTGCATATTGAGATATTGGCAAAGTAATGTAATGTAATAAAGTGAAAAATTTCCCTGAAAAAGGTGAGTTCATATATAACTGATAGATTGTACATCATCTAACTTAATAGATGGATATTTATATTTATGAAAATTGTGGGTTGTTATAGTCTCCACTCCTTACAGAAATCTTGTCCCGAGATTTAATTGAACTTAAAGTGATGATTGAAAATAGATGAGGATATTTGGCACGAATTTCGTCTTCACGTTCCCATGTAAACTCTGGTCCTCTTTTAGAGTTCCATCGTACTTTGATTATAGGAATACGACTTTGCTTGAGTTGCTTGATCTCATGGTCCATTACTTCTACTGGTTCTTCTTCAAGTTGAGTTGTCATCGAGTTGAAGTTCTTTCATTGGAATACGAGGGAGATTCGTCGGTAAGACTTCTTGAGATTGAAACGTGGGAAAGTATTATGGATACTACTAGTTTTTCAGGAAAGCTTAGTTTGTACGCCACTGGGCATTCGTTCAAGATTTTGAATGGTCAATGTATCGTGAAATTAAGCTTTCCTCGTTTTTACGAATCGAAATGATAACCTTGCGAGGTTATACTTTCACATAACACGATTGCCAACTTGTGAAATTCTAAAGGCTTCCATCTTATATTGGCATAACTTCTTTGTCGATCTCTTGCAGCTTGCAAGCGTTGACGAATTTGTACGATCTTTTCAGTGGTTTCTTGAATTATTTCTGGTCCTGTGAGTGGTGAATAAAACCTCCTAACTTCAGTACAGCAAACAGGGTGAACTACACTTTCTGTCCAAAAGTGCTATTCGATCGGTGCTGCCTTGATACTGGCTGATAACTGTTGTTGTACGAAAATTTTACCAATGGTATATGTTTATCCCATTCCTTTTCCGAAAATCTATGATACAAGCTCCGTAGTAGCATGTCTTTCGAGTGTTTGCATGGTTCTTTCCTTTGTCCTCGGTTTCAGGGTTGATATGCTGTACTCATGTCTAATTGAGTACCTAAAGCTTTTTGCAATGACTGCCAGGAATCTGGATGTGAAATGACTTGTCACGGATTCCGAGATTAGATAAAGATTGGTTATGCAATGTCGAGAGACTAGTTCTTTGATGTATAACCTTGTAAGAGTTTCCATACTATCAGTCGCTCGAATGGGAATGAAATGCACAGATTTGGTAAGACGATCGACGATGACCCATATGGTGTCATGTCCAATTGAGGTTTTGGGTAGCTTTGAAACAAAATCCATTGTTATTCTTTCCCATTTACACATAGGAATTTCTGGTTGTACCAATAAGCCGGATGACTTTTGACATTCTGCTTTAACTCTAGAACATGTCAAACATTTGCTAACATATTCTGCGATGATTGCCTTCATGTTAGGCCACCAATAGAGTTCCTTTTATATCATGGCTACATCCTTATCAGACCCGGGTGATAGAATATTTTGATTTATGAGACTATGCATGATTAAGTCTCTCAAAACGCAAAAAGTGGTAAACCACTTCGGTTTTTGATACAACAAGCTCACATCAGGACAATTTTTAAATGATTTGTCCATTCCTCGTTAGGTTCTCGTTTTTGACATTTCTTCTTTGAGGGCTTTCATTTTTGGGCTCGAGATCTGAGATGGTAATTTTGGATGAACGGTTAAGATTAATGCTCGAACTCGAAGGGGTTTGATTCGTTTCTTTCGACTTAAGGCATCTACCACAACATTTGCCTTACCAGGATGATAGCAAATCTCATAATCATAATCTGTGAGTAATTCTAACCATCAGCGTTGCCTCATATTCAATTCTTTTTGACGAAGAATATGTTGAAGGCTCTTGTGATCAGTGAAAACTATACACTTTGTACCGTATAGATTAGCTGTCTCAAGATTTTAAAGAGCGAATATTACTGCCTCACCTAATTCAAGAATCATGAGTGTATAGTTTTCATGCATCGAGGGTTTGAGTTGTCGAGATGCATAAGCATTGACTTTTTCTATTGCTCGCATTAATACTAGCTCTAACCCTTGAGAGATTGCATACAGTAAATGACAAAATTTATTCGTTTCCTTCTGTGTTAATGCAGATTAGTGCTTCACAGAGTTTTTGTTTAAGAAGTTGAAAAGCTGATTCTTATTCTTCGTTCCAGACATAATTCTTGTTCTTCTGGGTTAATTTAGTCAAAGGCTTTGCAATCTTTGAAAAACCTTCGATAATAGCCGGCGAGTCCTAAGAATTAATGTACTTCTGTGGCTGTAGTGGGAGATGTCCAATTCTTAATGGCTTCGATTTTGGCAGGGTCAACATGAAGTCCTTGATTATCGATGAGATGACCAAGAAATTGCACGATATGTATCCAGAAATCACATTTAGAGAACTTGGCATACAATTTCTCTTTTCAGAGTAATTCCAAGATTATTCTGAGATGACTTGCATGTTCTTCTTCATTGCGAGAATAGATAAGAATATCATCAATGAACACAAATACAAATTTATCCAGATAAGGTTTACAAACATGATTTATGAGATCCATGAATACAGCAGGTGCATTTGTTAAACCAAATGGCATGACTTGAAATTCATAGTGTCCGTATCTCGTTCTGAAAGCAGTCTTAGGAATATCTCTTTCCCTTACTCTTAGTTGATGATAACCTGATCTTAAGTCGATTTTTGAATAAACGCTTGAACCTTGAAGTTGATCGAATAAGTCATCGATCCTGGGCAATGGGTAACGATTCTTTATAGTAAGTTTATTCAACTCTCGGTAATCGATACACATTCTAAAAGATCCATCTTTCTTTTTAACAAATAAGACAGGAGCTCCCCAAGGCGATGTACTTGGTCGAATGAAACCTCGGTCGGTGAGTTCTTGAAGTTGATTAGACAACTCCTGCATTTCTGAAGGAGCTAATCTATAAGGTGTTCGAGCTATGGGTGCTGCTCTAGGGATTAAGTCGATTTGGAATTCTACTTGGCGAACAGGAGGGATACCAGGTAGATTTTCAGGAAAGACATCTGGAAATTCTTTGACTACGGAAATGTCTTTGAGTCTCTTCTCGTCTGCTTTCTTCTCCATAACTTGGATCATAAAAACTTGACAACCTCAGGATATATACTTTTCAGTTTTTATACAGGATATGAGATTTAGTCGAGTTTTACTTCGATCACCTCGAATGATTAGAGTTTCACCGTCGATAGGAATGTGAACAACTTTCTCGTCACAGAGAATTTTGGCACGATATTTGGATAACCAGTCCATACCAATGACTACGTCGAAACTACCAAGTTTAATTGGCATGAGATCGATTTCAAAAGGTTGATTTAGCAAAGTTAAAGTGCAGCCTTTAATAACAGTGTTTGTGCTTACTAAGTTTCCGTCAGCCATTTCGATATTATAAAAGGTATCTATTGTAATAGACGGAATATTTAGCATAGAGGCAAGCGATAAGGATATAAAACTTCTATCAGCTCCGGAATCAAATAATACCCTGACTAAATGCTGATTTAGGAGAAACATACCCGTAACGACGTTTGGGTCTTGTTGGGCATTCTTATCTCTCAGCATGTAGGCTCTTCCTTGGGCATTAATGTTGGTCTTTTGGCACTGATTTGTGTAGTGTCCTTTCTCACCACAGGCATGGCAAACCACTGTCACTGGGAGTTGATTACTTCCGGTGGCTGGCTTCTTGCTTCGGCAGTTCTTGCTTAGATGGCCCATTCTGTTGCAATTATTACACCTACCAGTACAGGGTCCGGTGTGATGGTAATTGCACCTTTTACACAGAGGGAGATCTCCGGCATACCTACCATTTTCTGATGAAGTAACAGCATAGGCTCTACCAGCTTCTTGCCTTCGGTTCTGTTGTCGACGATTATTGTAACGATTGTTGGTGTTGCGATAGTTGCTGCGGGAATTGTTGTTGAAAGTTCTTCTGTCGTCAAACTTTCTTTTGTTGTCACTCGATACTTGCATTGGAGCATGCTTAGTTACTTGATCCATTAGCCTTTGGGCTATGTTAATGGCCTCCTCTAAAGTTTGAGGTTTAGAGGCAGTAACATTTCCTTCAATGCTTCGAGGTAGACCTCCGATAAAGGATTCCAAGAGTTTATCGTTGTTTGGCACCATGTTCGGACATAGAACCGTTAATTCTTGGAATCTTCTAACATAAGGTTTAAGATCATTTCCCTTTACAATCAGATTGTAAAGTTCTTCTTCCATCTTCCTGATCTCAGTCCGAGGACAATACTTGTTCGTCAGAAGCCTTTTTAACTCAGTCCAGGTGATTTGAT
The DNA here is from genome assembly GCA_026074375.1 of Tanacetum coccineum. Lineage (NCBI taxonomy): Eukaryota > Viridiplantae > Streptophyta > Magnoliopsida > Asterales > Asteraceae > Tanacetum > Tanacetum coccineum. Next base: position 16,550 of record BQNB010087184.1, read on the forward strand.
TGGCTTGCTCTATTCCCATAGGCTGGGCATATGCATTCCACCAGGATAAGGCATCGTCAGTTAAAGTACCAGTAGCAAAAGTTACTTTGTTTTCTTCGGCACATCTGCTACGAGAGAATAAGACCTACTGCTCCTTCCGTACCATTGAGGTAGAAAGGTTGACAGCTGATAAACTCTTTGTAGTTTCCCGTTTTTACTGCAGGAGTTCCAGTAGGACCGGTGTTCCTGTTGGGATTACTAGCACTTGCCATTGTCGCAGCTTGAGCTTCTAGAGCCGAGGTGACACTATCAGCTACTAACTTTCTAATGGCATCTTGAGTCATAGCTGGTGCTTCCGTTGTTGATGCTCTTTTTGGAGGCATTCTACCAACAAAAGATAACACGTAATAAGAATGATAGGAGTAATGCTCAAAATTTTTAAAGAGAAATACTCAGTTTTAAACTTTAAGCATATTTAACAATAAAGATATTGAAGCTTTGGATATAGGTTATGGGATAATGATAGATATAATGATGCGTATGATAGATGAATGATGGATGAAGGAATGATGAATAAATGAAGATGGATGGATGATAGTCATGATTTGACAAGAGTTTTTATTTATATACACATCCCATGGCTTGGATTAAAAGCTATTATTATTCTAAGACGTTTGTTGAGTCGAGCCGTAGAGGACACCACTTAAAGTTACATCCTGATCTGTTTGGTGACCGTGCTTGGATTTTCTTATGATTTGTTCAAGGTCGGAATTCGATAGTAAGCAAAGGACTAATCTTTATCCTTGTGCCCTAAATGCTTATTTTAAAGTTTGATAATCTGGTACTATTTTTCTTTGAGTTTCACGCGTCTTTAGTTCATACAAGTATTCCTTCGTATGTTCATTCTATCATACGTCCTTACTCATTTCTCGTTGTGGTTAAGATATTGTTCATCTAAAGTTAATTCATAAATATCTTCAGATTTTATCCCTCATGATGTTTCAGATACATCTTAATTGAACATTTTCCTATTTCAAATACTCTAGGAGGGGTAGGAGTATAAACTGAGGAAGATGGTGGTACCAAATTACAAGTTTGATTCCGAAATGAATTAAATAATGTAGTTGAGGAAGAGGATGAGGAACATATTCGCTTCTTAGGTGGTAATAGTTCTTCAGGAACAAAGAAATATCGAGGATCAAATAGTAGTGATGGTGGTAATACCGGAGATGGAGTCAAAATAGCTGGTGGAGTAATAGGATCTGGTGATGAAATAGGGGATTCCTTAGCATAAAATGCTTGTACGTCCTTCAAACAAGGATTATTGTAGAAAGATGAGAATACTGGTGGGATCATATTATCTGTAGAGTTTTCCGAAGAGTTAAAAGAAACTACCTTTCCGATGAAAGCTGAGAATATTATCGATGAGGAACGAAGTATAGTTAAGAATATTCATAGAGGAAAAAGCATCACCTTAGATCGAAAGTAGAGTGGTTGGGAAGAAGAATTCAGCGTTTCTGTTAACAACCCATTGGTAAATAAACATAAAGTTATTTATGATATAATTAGTATAAATAGTTATGTATCTTTTAACATTTTGATCCGGAATTTAGTGGCACAGAGGACTTTGATGGCTGTGAAAAAAGAAATGTGGTTATAGTTAGGGTTTTGACATGTTCTCTATAACCATGGCGCTGATACCAATCTGTAACACCCCCATTTTTACATATAGTAGCGGAAGCTAATCTGGGGTATTACTTCATGGATACAACAATCATAATCATAGAAAACGACCCAAAAGAGACGTTTGTTCAAAAGATACGTTATCATTCATTTCAAATCAGAGTTTTACAAAGGCAGGTCCCAAAATCTAGTTACATACAAATGTATTGATAACTGTGTTTTAGCCATATTCGAGTCCAAGCCACTCCGTTTGCGTATTTTGCTCAATAACCTAAGTTAAACAATGATACAAAGTCCACAAAAGGTTTGAGTGAAATTCATAGGTTTAAAATGTAATAGTTGAATACAAGTTATAGTGTAAATACTGGTATTGCAGGGATAATTATCATGGAGAACAATATTATTACCCTAAACTCATGAATCACATAAGAGATATTAAAGAGATATTGGGAGATATTACCTAGAGATTTAATGAGATATTTGGGAGATATTACCTAAACCACACCCCCACTAAACCAAAGAGTCATTAAAGAATATTAGGAGATATTACCAAAGAGACATTAAGAATTATTGGGAAGATATTACCCAAAATAGAACATTAAAGAATTTTTGGGACGATATTACCCATATAGGGATATTGAAAGAGATATTGGGAGATACTACCCAAAGAGATATTTTCATGTACTTAGGCAATAATATATCAGGATAGCATATAGTTTAGTAAACACTTGCATTCATGGTTTTTGTAGTTATCTCAGGATTTTTAAGTTTGTGAGGTTTATGAATCTTAAGTCTTTAGAAAAGTATATCACATTGTTATTAGACAAACGTGTAGAAATAAAAAAGAGTTTTGTAACACAAGCATGTATCCCCCTGCGGGTTTTTTTTTAAATTAAAGAGATTGAAAAGCGAGGCTATGATCTCACCTGATTTGTTAGTTGTAATTAAATATTCCAAAATAAAAAGCTGACGACCTTATCACCAATCTTAACAGGGAAGGTTGATAAAGCAAATGATAGTAAACCAAACCACGTCACACGAACCTGAGTAATTATGTGAGTCTTGGAAGAAATTTTTTTGTACTCTTAGTACTTTAGTTTTAAGAAGTTATGAGTTTGATTGAAGAGTTTGGAATTATTGTATCACTGTTTAGCGGCCCATCCTAATTCAGCAATTAATTCAGTAAACGTTTAAGAGCTTGGGCACTTTAAATGTAAACCTAACAACTCAATCAGAACGTTTACCAAGAGAAAACCTCTTATATTGAAGTTCCCTAGTATTGTGGTACAAATATTGCTTCAGGTGATCGGTTTTAGCGTTTTTATTAAATATCTGGAATTGTTAAGCTTGAGCAGGTAAGATGCGTTAATTTAAGTTATGTTGGATATTGTTTTGAGCTATGATTTTATATCCTTTTCAAAATGTTTATTACATTTTTAGACCCCGTGGTTTGAAAAAATTGCTAAATAGGTCCTTGGAGTTTTGCAATTTCTTATGACTTTGGTCCTTTAACTTTAAAAGATATACCAAGTAAACCTTGCACTTTGAAAAGTAACATAATAGACCCCTATAGTTATAACTTTGATAAAATGACATATTCAGCCCCTTTAGTTATAAGTTTACAGGAGAAGTTACGATATATATACCTTCTTGCTTGGATTATTTAATTACAAAAACATTGTCCAAATTGACAGCAAGCCCTTTTTTTCTTTTAACATTTCATCAAGATATTTTATAAGTTATTATAAACTAAAATATGAAGTTTTAACGTAACACAAGTTTAAAATAACGATTCGTTTGGCTAGGAAGTCAAACGTGTCAATCAAATTAGGGTTTTCAAAAAAACGGTAAACGCGCGGGTTTTAAGTTCAATTCCTTCATTATACAACTATAAGTGGTTATTTAAACATTAGTTAAGCATGGCTGGGATAGATTATACAATATTTAATCATTTATAACATTTAGTTTTATGATAAACCGTAAAATTAGGGTTTTCGGGACGTGTACGGTTTTGGATTCAAAACAGAATATGAAGCATAATTGTTTATGAAAATTTAACAAGAGTATATTTAGGATCATATGAACATTATAAGAGTGTAGGAGCAGTAGTAGAATATCTAGAACCTGGGTTTGAGCTTCAAGGAGCAAAAATGGTGGAAATGGGTCGTTTCGGGTAGTATTTCCACTCGTATGCCTTGTATCTTGTTCCTGGGGCTTCAAATCTTCAATGATTTGCTTCTTGAACTTCTTAAATGATCCTAAGATCATAAGGGAGCAAATTATTGCTGCCTATAATGGTTATAGAGGAGGAGGTGTGGTGCAAGTTTGAATGAGCTATCTAAGGTCCTATTTATAGTAGTTTAGAAGCAAGAGGAGTAAGCAACACTTAGGATCTGTTGAGAGACATGTGTACAAGCTAGATACTGATGTGTTGAAGCTATACCATGAGTTGTGGAGGTCTAGAGGCTAAAATGATGGTGTGGATACCCTAGATGGATGCCGCAGCTGTTGTGGTTTAAAAGAGGACTTATGTGGCTTGTTTTTTAACCAAAGAAATGGTATTTAGGAGGTGGGTAAGCTGCTTAAGGGTTTCTAGAAGGAGTTCATGTAAGTATCTTGCACATGGAAGAGTTTTAAATAGGTTAAAATGGGTCATGAATGGGTTCCGGTTTGTTTTGGGTTCGACAAGGGTTTCACGAGTTTTTAAGCTCATATTTTGTGTATAAATGATTAAGGATTGTTAATACATGTTCCTAAGGTCTGATATAAGGAGTTTAATTAGGGTTTAGCAATTGGTTTAGGTTAAAACGGGTTTAAAATGGTGATGAAAATGATGGTCTGCGGGTTCCAAATGTACTGTTAGGGTTTTCTTGACTTTCTTTGTTTATAATTCGTGTGATTTTGATTGGGAATGATGGAATACTGATCCTAGGACTTATATAAAGGATTATCAATGAGGTTTGATCGTTGGTTTAAGTTAAAATGGGTCAAAATTGAAAGAATAAGCCGTGGATTGGATTAGGGTTCATATAAGGCTTTTAGGGTTTTCTAGCTTTGTAATTCTCGTACATTGTTGAAGCAATGATGGTTAATGATGTATAAAGGTTTGTGAACTCATTTTATGGGTTTACAATGACTCTTGGTGATACTTGAGCAATGAGAGGTCTTGAAAATGAGGGGGTAAACGGTCCAAAAATCACAATTAGGTATTATAATTACGGGTTTTCCTGGATTTATTTCTTGTATTGTTAATTGAAAGTAGTACAACCACCTTTCTATAACACAGTTCACCCAATGATGAAATGATGATGGAATGATGTTTGAACATGATTGATATGTTATAAATTAAGTTATTAAAACTTATTTGAGAGTTGGTTTAGGTTTACAATGGATAAAAATGAAGAAACGGGTCATGGTTTAGTATTTTGCTCGGGTTAGGGTTTCTGACTTTTGTATTAGGGTTTTAAGAGTAAAAATGTATATGAAAGATTATGTGTAACATCCGGGAATTTTCAGAACATATTTTAAATAATAAATAATATTTATTATTACATCTCTCAAGGGAAAGTTGTTTTAACTTATTTGGCCCAAAAACGAAACAGATATGTGTCACGGCTCTTTCGCGTTGAGAGTGATTTCACGCGGCGTCCCTTTTCATGTTACCAGATTATATTTCATGTTTGGCCATTATTATTCAGGGGCGTATGGGTGCATCCTAGTTTACATGTTTACACGTTCATGGTGGAATTGGTTGGTGTGTGCTTACATCACCATTCAATTGGAGCCTGATCCCTCCACCCATATTATTATAAGAGGTCACCCCTCTATTACATGTTGAGGCAGCCCCTCTATTATATGCATGTATTCACGACATTATTATTATGACATGTATGATTATATGAGCTCGTGGGCATTCCTTATTATTTATGTTTATACTATCCATGATATTTCATGACATCTTTACTTCGTATTACACTAAATCACGTTTTCACAGCTCGGACTCTAAATCAATTTGATGTAAAACGAAATTCCTGACAACTTTTCAGTTTTGCCAGAGACCTGGAAACGAGCTGAAAATGGTTATAATCCTGCACGCAAACACTTATTTCTTCTCAAACTCTTACAAAGCTGAGACACACAAACAATTAAATTTGTTTTTATTATCAGTATTTATTTAAGAAAATAGTAAAATATTAGTCATCTTTTTAATTAATAAAGCGTTGTGGATAACGCGAATACCAGGTTAAAATCCATTTTTATTCAGGACAAATGCGTAACACGGTTCACTAAAATGAATATCATATATTTTATAACTTGTTTATAAAGTTTTATGAATTATCATCAAGTTAAATACTCATTTTCTATCAGAAAAAAATGATTTCGAAATCAATGGCACAAGGTTTCGTGCGTTGAATCACTCGTTATTAAGTGTCAATGAGTTCCCGAAAGCCGCTTTTATCAGAAAGTATTTGAAAAGTTACACTTTTTTTTACCCTCAACTTCTATACTTGTCTCCAATGGTTATAAAGTTTTACTTATATATTTAAAATTGTTTTACATTTTGTATCATTTCATATAACAATAACACACACACACTCACACTTGTTCTCTCTCTCCCTCAATTTATCCGGCCACCCTCTGGCCACCACCGCCACCATGCTGCCGCCGCCGGAAAAGTTTTCCGGAGGACTTTTCCGGCCAATACCAAAAGTACTCCCCTCACTCCGATCTATCCAACCCGCTACTTCACTCTCCTCCACGCGCGCAAACACCTCCTTCACTTACAACAGCAGCCGCCACAGCGCCCACATCTCAATCTTCATCATCATAATATAACATCACCCACAGCACGAACCACCCAAACATCATACTTCCACCGCGATACTCAACACCACGAAGGTGCTGTTTGGGTGGGGTTCAGCAGCTTGGCTGGTTTTGTTGTTATGAAACCCAACCGACTAGAGGGTGCATTTTATTTCCGGTTCACTGTTCACCAAGCTAGGGTGCGTTCGGTGTGGGGTATTGCACCATAAAAGGGTGCGTTGGGTTGGGTCTCGACACCTCAAGGGTGTTTGTTTTCGGGACAGCCACCGCACCGCAAGGGTGCGGATGGTTTGCGAAGATAGCCGTTAGGGTGCGTTGGGTTTTTTTAAGCAAGATTAGGGTGCGTGTGGTTTTATAAACCACCAGCCGAGGGTGCGTTTTTGGGTTGTAGGGTTTTCAGCCTAGGGTTGGTTGGAGTTTATACACCGAAGATGAGAGGTCGGGTTCGGAGTTAAGGTTATACCTTAGCACGGGGTGGTTAGTTCTCGGTGGGTTAACACACCAACCACATGGGGTGTCGTTTTATGTGGCAGCCCACTCCCAAGGGCGTGTTTGGTTGTTTAGTGGCACAGAAAGTCACAAAAGGGTCCCATTTTGTGTAATTCGTTGTGTCGTTTGCTTTGTTTGTTCGTTTTGGGTCGGGGTTGGACTGACGCGGGGACAAGCGGGAACAGCCGTGGGGACAGGGTTGTCGGGTTTGGGCATGTCCCGAATACAGCCTGGGGAGTGCTCGGGTTTGGCATTGTGGACAGCGGGTTGACGGGTGTCGGATTAGGGTAACTCTGTGTTTGGTTGTATTAACCATAACTAAGGATTTTTGGTAGTAGAATAACCAAAGAGGTTTTTAACGTAGTGGTTTAGGGTTATTTAGGGGTATTGTTTGGGACAGCGGGCACAAAATAGGGTGCGTTGGTATAGTGGCAGCAATAGGGGCGTTTGGCTTAGCAGTGTCGCACTAAGAGCGTGTCTTTGGAGTGAGCTTATTTACGAAAGGGTCTCGCATTGTGTGTTTGGGTTAAAATGAATTTAAAAATAAATATATCTTAATTTTTTATGAATTATAATTTTAACGAGATTTATATAAAGTATAAATCGGAACAAAAGGGTGGTTAATGGTTGTTAAATACAATTATTTATTATTTTGTGAAGTTTCGATTTAATATCGTGAATATATAATGTCTTTCTGAAAAACGGTGGGGGAGTTGGAAAAAATGGAAAATGATACTTTGCAACATATATATTTGATCTAGAAAACGTAAGTGTTTGAAATATTAACACGTTAAACAATTGCAAACATAATATTGAATATAGGAAACGTTCGAGTTTTAGAGAAATGGGGAACGTTTATATTATTCGGAGAATTCAGGATTGAATTTATATAATTTTCTATATTTACGATTCACTAAAACTCTATTGATTTTAGAGAACCGATAAAAGAAATTAGGATAATGTTCAAAGATATATTAAATGGTATTATACCAATAAACTTGGACAACACGAACGAAAAATAAAAAAAAAAACTATACTTTTTACATTGAGGGATAACCATTTTAGACGCAGACCTGTCGAGAAAACAAAAATATAGTTTATAAATATTTTTATTTTATATTTTATTAATTTTCAGCTTATATGTAACACCCATAACCTATTGTAAAAGTTTTACAAACGTCCGTGTGTTTTAATTTATAACTTAAAGAAGTTTGTGCTCTACAAGGACATTTTAAAAAATTAAAGGATGTTGTCGATATAATTGGTTTAATTATTTACCTCCCTTTTTATATATTACTTGCAAAGTATTTACAGTTCAAATTCCTTGCATATATATTACATATGAAATAATAAACGATAGATGATGTGCTTTTGTTATTCATCTGAATCGGGATTCTATCGATCGATTGTGAACATAGAAGAAGCCCAGAATTCCTGCATATAGATCTCTTGGAAGATCAGCAGTATCCTTGGTAAGCCTTGTAGAACGGGATGGACTTTTTAACATGTGATGAAAATAATATTTTTTAGGAGAGGTATGGAGCTTTTTTTAACTCTCAGTGATAGATAGTTTTTGGTGCAGTTTAATTTTTCATCGGAGTGAGCTTTAGCACTATTAGACCTCCCTTGAGGGTTGTCCTTTGATGGACATCCGAACTTAGCGATAGATTGCTATTTTCCGCTCTAATCCTATGTTCGGTCAGCAGGAGCCACCAATGCATCATCCAAAGCAATCTGATCCGCTATTGAGAGTGCCATGAGTCTGTTTAAGAAAGAGTGAGTACAGTTTATAAGAAAACACAATCATTCATTCATGAGAACCTTTATGACTTTTAGCACTTTTGAAGATCAATCTACTTAGATAGACACATAGCGTGTAAGACAAAGGCACCTATCCTAACAATTAAGTCGAATATAGTTAACCTTGTTTTTGTCAAGCTTTTACTGTCTATTTTAACCTAAGAGATTTGTTGAATTTTAATCTTAGTTAGAAATTTTTTTTGATCTTAAGTGTGTTATGTCAAAAAATTGGTCAAGTGTTGACTATAAAACTATACTCGTTCGGTACTCAAGAAGGATGGCTTTCGCTTTACGGTCCCTTTGTATTGTGTTCGTTTCGATCCTCTACATATCATGCGCGAGTGTCGAATCCTTACTTAAAACACTCGTTCGATCCATATTAATAATACTCGTTCGGTCCTTGTTTACAGTCACTCGTTCGAACGACATTGAAAGTCACTCGTTCGATATTAATACAAAACCTACACAGTTCGGATCCTTATTAATAAGTCAATCGTTCGATTCTAGTCCGAATGGTTCTTCGTTCGGTCCTTTCTAAGTAACAACTCGTTCGATCCTTTTTAAAGTTCGATCCTTATTGTAAGTCACTCGTTCGATCTAGTCAAATGGTCGCTCGTTCGATCCTTTCTAAGCAACACTCGTTCGATCCCTTTTAAAAATCACTCGTTCGATCCTTTCAAGGAATCACTCGTTCGATCCATACATGATTCACTCGTTCGATTCACAAAGGACTTCACTCGTTCGGTCCTGTCTAAACGACACTCGTTCGATTAACACTGCAAATCACTCGTTCGATTCTCGCAAGAATTCACTTGTTCGATCCTCACAAGTATTCTCTCGTTCGATTAACACATTAAGACACTCGTTCGATTAACACATATAGACACTCGTTCGATCCTCACATGTAGACTTTCGTTCGATCCTCACTCGTTCGATCCTCACACTCGTTCGATCCTTTCACTCGTTCGAGCGTCATATTTATACTCGTTTGATTTATAAAGTTTGTGCAAGATCGATTCTCATATTTAATACTAATCTATCATTTTCATGAAGCCATATATAATCAATCTCATACACAGATATTGAGGCACATATTTCAAGCAAGTATAATACCAATCACGAACAGGATTAAATCACAACAAAAGACTAAGATATGACTATCCTACACATATAATACACCTAATACTACAAAAGCCCCCAATCAATTTTAAGATTTAACCACTTTTAGATTTAAGAACCCTAAATTCATGATTAGGGCACTTTTTGATCAAAAGCGGTGAAAACTAATAATTCATTTGAGATTTCGAGTTGATTAGGTGATGATGAACTCGATTGAAGATATACCTTAGATATGAATCGGAGAAAAACTTGTTGTAAGTGATTCGAGTAGAAAAGGTTCAAGTGTATGTTTGAGTGTGTGTTTGAGTGTGTAAGTGATTGAGTAAACAGTGATGTAGATGAAATGGGACGGGTTGTAGTTGATGATGTTAAAAAATGAATTTCATCTTTGACATATTTGGCCCCCCATGTTTACACAACTTATAAATTTTGCACATTAAGTTTTATAAGGTATATTCAAGTTAAACATCTAGCACACATAGTCCTAAGTGTTTTATCTCTCATACCTATAGACCTAAAGGCATAAACAAGTAACACATAAGGCACAAATAATCGTTTAGATTCTTTTTCCCTTTTTAACAGCTCATTTGATCATGACAAAGAAATTTGACATTTTCTCCCCCTCAAATAATGTCCCGTTTTCTATTTAAAGAGCTGTAGACATTGTTTGAGAAGCCAAATGTATTTTGAAAAGTATTTTCAGATGATGGAATGATTTTGTATGTGACAACACAACAAATACCAAGATAAATAAGAT